>JBBBDQ010002204.1:820000-900000 GCA_037127315.1 Ascarosepion bandense | reverse complement strand
CTGGAATGTATGAATTCACTTATACGTGCAGACATGCATGCCAAGCAAGCCAATTTGAAGACCTTTACAAAATGATAGGGAACTGTGTCCACGTAACTAAAAAGAACATTCTTCTTCTTCTTCTTCTTCATCTATCTATCTATCTATCTATCTATCTATCTATCTATCTATCTATATCTATATATATATATATATATATATATATATATATATATATATATATACGCTCTTACACCCGATTGAGCACTACAGAGGAATGGCATACTTTGAAAAAGCAGTAGCTACTCACGTATCTACGCTTCGTTCATTCAGTAATGAATTTGAACATTCTCGGCTATTGGCGTGGGTTTACATTGTATATAACATGCTAAAGTTGCCTTCCTCGACCGAGTGCCCATACCTCAGAGGAAGAATCGCCGACTAATGTCGGGTTTCAATCCTGGCTAAAGGCAATCGAATGTCTAAACGTACTGATGAGCTGTGATACAGCGAAACAGATCTGTCTGCGGATGACTATATATATATATATATATACTGAACATACATGTGTATTTGCATGTATGAGAATTATCTTATGCCTGTATGTATTTAGGCTAAACAAATTAAAGTTTTGGTGAAGCTCTTTTATTGACTACATATACAGTTATCTCCCTTGTTTGCATAAGAAAACCAGAAGAAGCTTTTTCCCTATATTAAATGCTAATTCAGCTCACAAATTAGTCTTAATTCCTGAATCAGTGCCATGCATTTTTCACAAGCTCATTCATTCCGTTTTATCATTTTAATTCAGACGAGTATAAAAAGTAATTAAGGCAAAAGTTAAATATTTTAATCTTTCTTTTGTATAAATGGAAACTATTCTTGCTTATATTTGTATTTATTTCTTAATAATGTAATTTACTAAGGGATTTAAAATTTTCAGAAAAATATTAAATAACAATAAGAATGTTAACTGAAATTATGGTTTAATTAGAAATTTCCATATATATATATATATATATATATATATATATATATATATGAAAATTTCTAATTAAACCATAATTTCTGTATACCCGCTTTTGCATACCCCAATATATATATATATATATATATATATATTGGGGTATGCAAAAGTGAGTATACAGTAATATATATATATATATATATATATATATATATATATATATATATATATATATATGGGTTATGCAAAAGCGGGTATACAGTAATGAAAAACAAAATATATGTATCCTTTACGCATCCCCAGAAAAAGACGTCTATAGCGGTGAGATATGATGAATTTAATATATACCTACATTTGCCGCAATCTGCATACACACACACACACACACACACACACACACACACACACACACATATATATATATATATATATATATATATATATATATATATATATAAAAGAGTGAATATTAAAGTCAACACTCAGGGGCGACAGACTGTTTCATGTTAAACGGAATCATCAGGCCTGATGATTCCCCTTAGCATGAAACAGTCTGTCGCCCCTGAGTGTTGACTTTAATATTCATTCTTTTAATTTTAAGTACGCTCTAACATTGAGCTCTTTATTCTATAAATATAGCATACCTTATATATATATATATATATATATATATATATATATATATATATATATATATATTGAGAATTCGTGATTTGTTAGAAAAGTATCCAACCATTTCATATTACTGGAAAAATACTAATAGGTCTAGCTGTAACCAATGGTGCCTTTGTCTTCTTCCAAATAATCAAACTTTTCCAGTAATCCATCCACTTTTTAAAACTTTTTCAAAAAATATTTTTCTTTGTCGCCATCAGTTGCTTTATTACCACTTCCTTAATATCGACCACAAAATTTTAGCAACGGTTTTGACTTTGGGAATGTCATAAGTTGCATGAAGCCAAATCGGATCTGTATTATAGCAAGACGTATCTGATACAATATTTTGTTTCGAAATTCACAAACTCACTACCGATTGAGTAACCTAGTGGGACAGTGTCAAGTTCCTGCTTGTACAGTAAGGTCACATCCAATTGGTTACTAAATTAAATTTAAGTTACGCAACTACTAGAGGTATTCGAACTGGATGGATACCTTCTGAAAAGAACTCGTATATAAACACAATTAAAGTTCATTAGATAATTTTAAAGAAGCTAGTAAAAAAAATAAACGGTTAAAAAAGGGCGACAAATTTGTAGAAAACTAAAATATTGACATTCCTTTCTGTCTGCTATAAGTTCCTTACCGAAAAATAAATTAGTAATATAAGAAGCGGAGAGTATAAAAATCTTTTTGTTTCTTGTCGATAAAAGAAAATTCGGGGCTATTTTAGAGATAAATATTTTTTTATATTTTATCTATAATTAATTACTGAGCTGACTGTCGTCAAAATAAGCCGAGGTTAATGATTTTTGTCCCCCAAAATTTAAATTAACAGAACTTAATATTTTGTAATCTCTCTCTCTCTCTCTCTCTCTCTCTCTCTCGCTATATATATATATATATATATATATACACGTATACATATATGTATACACACACACACACATATATATATATGCACACAAACACACACACACATATATATATATACATGTATTCATACATACACGCATATGTATGCGTATATGATATCTAAGTCATAATTTCACGTGATTTATCGTTAAATATGGACAGCACAGAGTATAAAAGACCTTAGCAAGACCAAAAACCACATTCATTCTGCCTGTCTGTCTCTCTTTATATACAATCAAACATGCATATATATATATATATATATATATATATATATATATATATATATATATATATGTTTGATTGTATAATAAACATGTGTTAGGTCTATGTTTTTAAAATAATCCGTTCTTGTTCTCAGATTATCTCCTTGATATTAATTTGAAATTCATCAAAGAAGGAGCCATAGTTCTTGATAAACAAAGTCCATGAACATATACTAACTATATATATATACACATACGGAGAGTTCCAAAGATTAATGAAATGTTTTTAACAAACGATATATTTAATTTATTTTTTTGAACATTATTTTTAAGCAATACTCGTATTTGAGTAGAAATACTGTTTTTAATCAAATCATATTTATATATTTATTTCTACCGGCCTGGGTATTTCGAGGAATTTTATTACAAAAATGTGTCATTCGGCAGGATACAAACCTGTTACTCCTATCAACATAGGGGAAACTATCAATTGATATAGTGCGTCTTAGACCGCTCAACCATGAATGATTCCATAGTGTAATCGACGTCAAATGAAGCATTATATAACTCAATTTTTTGATTCTACGGAAATAACCATCTCTGCTCTGAAATGTATCGTAATGTAAACAAATGTAAACATACGATGTTACAGAGGGTCCCGAAGATTAAGTTGAAGATTATGATTTTTCGCATTCAGCACAAAAAAATATAGAGTACCTGCAAAAATTAGACTTCCATGAACTCCGCAAGATAAAGTGGCCGGCTAATTCTTCAGATTTAAACCCTAATGAAAACTTGTGGAACATTCTGAAAAGAAATTTTTATGAGAACCTTTTGTCAAGGAATAGTCAACGTATCAGGCGAAATTACATATGAGGGGATCCAGAAATTGAATTAATTTTTATTTCGATTTATTTTCATTTTAATTATTGTATGTAACCATAAAAATCTGTAAATGAAGCAATTAAATTGTTATTTTCCTTTTTTTTTTTACAAGGGATTTTTGCTAAGAACTTGATACACTAACAATTTAAGTAAATTAGGTAATAATTGTAACTTCTGTTCCTTTTACGGAGCAGGTATATATATATATATATATATATATATATATATATATATATATATATGTGTGTGTGTGTGTGTGTGTGTGTGTGTGTGTGTGTGTGTGTGTGTGTTGTAATCATTGTCTGATAATTTTGCTGAACTCCAAACTGGAGTTTTCGGATAGGATGTCGCCTCGTTATGATTATTTGAAACGCAGTATATATATATAATATATATATATATATATATATATATATATATATATATATATATATAGTTTTCAAGTTTCCATTCCAAGATTATGGGAAAATACTCAACTCAGAAATAAATACAAATTATAATAAGTAGCACGAACCCACTAAAATAATCCAGTTGTCAAAATCCATCTGACACTAAATATAAAAGTATCTAAAAATACATTATTAAATTGCTTCGGGACGGTGTCGTAGTGGATATAGTATTTGGTTATACATGAGATCGATCCTTGAACTTGGTAGTGGCAAACCAAGTTCAAACATCAAAGAACAATAATTGATTAAACATGATATCTTGCAATAATCAACGCGATAATCCACATTAGCTCATCTATGGACACCTGATGATGACCAGACGGTACTTGGTTGAAACATTGCGTCTATTATAACACCTCTAACAACCAAGATGAGAACAAAAATTCGAAATAATTCTAAGATTATATATAGGTTTAGTGCAATGAATTTGCCACTTTGACTGAGCAGATTAATGCCGACTTCGAAGTTTCATGAAGACACCTTTATGATGTCTTTACGAATCGGGATCTCATATACTGGGTGTCTCGTACTTTCGGCCACATCTTTGTGCTACATCTAAGTTGCACTTAGAAAATCACCATATATATACATATATATATATATATATATATATATATATATATATATATATATGCACACACTACCGGCCATAATTATTAAGACACCCCAGATTTTTTTAAAAGAAATGTATTTCATACTAATTTTTGTATTTATTGCCAAATGAAAATAGTATGGTTCTTTTGTTATTATTACATTGCAAGATTTTACTAGGCAAAATTGAAATCGTCTGAATCGCCTAAAATTTTCTTCATTCTTTCATTGATGAAACTGCAATATAGGTAATTATTAAATATTTATAAATTCATTTGATGCATATGTTATTGTGCAATATTAACAAAAGAACCATACTATTTTCATTTACAATTATTCACTTGGCAATAAATACTAAAAAATAGTATGAATTACATCATTTTTTTAAAAAACTGGGGTGGCTTAATAATTATAGCACGTAGTGTATATATAGATATATATATATATGATGTAATGAATATGTAATGAATATGCATACACCTTGGTTCCCCTTACACTAATGCTGGTGTCAGCTATAAATACGGATGAAGGCGCGGACGCATAGAGGTTTATATGTCTACAGCTACAGGTCTTCAACTATTGGTCTACGTCTATTGACTACGCCTACGTTTCAGGATATTGCATACGACAAGTACCGTCCATTACGTATACTTGCGAGATTGCCCTACCAGGTTTCATTTGCAAAAACCGCTTAGCTACCTCGAATCAGATATATATCCCTTTCCTGGACATGTCAATATATATATATATATATATATATATAGATATAGATATTAAAATTATATATATATCATAAGTGATTATAATAAAAACATTTTACATCGCTACGCAGTTCGTTACCTTTTTTCCAACAGTTAAAGTGTGAGCGGATTTTATGCTGCAGTGGATATCGGATCGGAACGAGAGATCGGGGAACCGTGTTCGAATTCTAGTTGAATTCTTTGTATTCACTTACGCACAAAAATCTTTGGGAAAGGTATTAATCCGTCACTCCCCTCCAGTCATGGGTTAAATAATAGGACAGACTACCTGGCAACCAGCCTACCGCAGAAAGCAACGGCAAACTACTGGGGGGATAATCTTCTGCTCAGTCAGTCATGTCTCTTTCGAGTGTGTATGGCACTTAACTGACTGGCTGAATATAATAGTTGGAAACATGATTAAGGCTTCTACTGGACATAAAGTGGGGGATTAGTCTTATATTTTTATGAAGTAATAAACTCATCCCCCACTAATTAATACTTAATAATATACTACATCTCTTCCCCTTCTAGCCATGAGTCAAATAACAGGGCAAATTGCGTTATATAGCCTTGTCTGGTAACCAGTCTACTGCAGAAAGCAATGACAAACTACTGCAGGATAATCTTCTGCCTAGTCAGTAATGTCTCTTTCGATACATAATCGCCTAAAGCGTGTATAAACGTATGGCACTTAACTGAAAGTGAGGGCATAAGATCAGAATTAAAAATATACCTGTGGGTACGGCGCAGTTTAACTGACTGAAAGTCAGATCTTCGTTAAATAGAAAAAGAAGGTCAGTGGTTGGAGGTGGGTGATGGGGGGAAAGTCAATCCCTGTCCAAGTACGACCACTTCTATGATTTCACTGTTTATCTCTTCGTAACTGATGGCGTCTCTGATGTCTCATTTATTAAGTGAGTTTTTTAAGCCACACACACACACACACACACACACACACACACACACACACACACACACACATATGTATGCATGTCTCTGTCTGTCTCTATCTCTGTCTCTCTCTCTCTCTCTGTCTCTGTCTGTCTGTCTCTCTCTCTCTATATATATATATATCTACCCACAGAAATAATTTATTTTTCTATTTTATTTCTCTCGTGGAATTTTTTTTTCCACCCCACCTTACACTTTAATTATTTTTTCATTAAAATTATACTTTTAAACGAGTTCCAACTTTCTCTTCCGTAAGTAATTTTCGTGCCCTGTTTATTATTAACAAAAAACCCAATGAGCGTTTTTGATAATGTGTTGGCTGAAAGGATCCTAAGGTCTATATAAAGTTGACGTTAACATGTAGACCTTAGGATGCTTTCAGCCAACACATTATCAAAAATGCTCGTTGGGGTTTATATATATATATGGAGAGAGAGAGGGGGAGAGAGAGGGAGAGAGAGAGAGAAAAGCAAGAAAGAGAGGTGGGGAGAGGGAGAGGGAGAGATACAGTTATTACTCTCTGTCAACGTTGTCTTAAAAGCAGTTTACTTCTATTATCATAACAGGTAATACAGTCATGTGAAATTAATTTATATTCTGTTACTGATTCAGTCTCTTCTTTCTTGATCATTACAGTTAGAGGGAAAGAGGATTTTTAGAAGACATCAAAACAAATGTCTATACAAAACCATCATAGCCCGAATTCCTACTTGGTTTGATGATTCCGTTTTTCCATGTACAACAACTCCCGCTCAAGTCCATTACTCTTCAGAAATGAATTGAGTTCTTTCGGTGACTGGCGTGTGTAAACATTGTTTTTATACAACACGTAAAAATTTCCGTTCTCATTTTATGCGCCTATGTCATAGGGGGTAGTGATTCTGACTGACACCAAATCGGTCGAGTTTCGATCCCGGCTAGAAACAAGTGGATATGTCTAGCCACTCTGATGAGCTGTGATGCAGCGAAACAGGCTTGTATGTGGATGACTAATATATATATATATATATATATATATATATGTAGCGTAGGTATAAGTGAGTGTTAAATATATATATGCATTTGTAGCTATTGTGCCGAGTTGTAAATAGACTCGTATTTTATTAACGCAAATTTGCACTCTCTGTTTTTCTGAGCAATAAAGAAGCTTTGATGAATAAAGCACTGTCATAGAAAAGATTGATTCGAAAATTATAAGTAACAAAAATCCCATGGTTTACTTGATGGCTGACGGGGTTGCATTACTCCTCATTGCTATTACTATTTCAGCTTATGATGAAGATTGAAGAAAAGCACTATTTTTATTTTGAATTCCTCTTAGTTGACCCTATTTCATAGTCAGCTTAATAATTATTAATAAAAACAATTTTTGTGAAGCAAAATCTTTCCTATATGTATAATTATTCAATAAAATCCTAAATAAAAATAAAAATATTCAATAAAATCCTAAATAAAAATAAAACTATTATTAAATTTTTCATCATTTATTTCATCTTAATTTTGGTTGCTTTTCGCCACAACGTCTCAATAGTTGACAATGCTTCATCTAATAACAGTTATAAAAGTTATGGTAAAAATAAAACTATTTTTAATTAATAAATGATTGAATTTTATTGAAAGCCCCTAATTAAAGGGTGGGTTTGCGTATTTGCAATAAACTTTTGACTACGACAGGGTTAATTATTTCTTTATTATTAATTTCTGCATCATTTCTGTTTACATATTTTTTTTTACATATATAAATATAATTACTTATATAACATTTTAGATATGGTTACATTACTCTGTATGCATTCAGAATTATTTGACATTAAATGTAGATGAACTAAGCTTCATATTTTTTCAATACAATGTCAAAGATTTCAAAACAGTTTACAGAGATGTCACCTTTGAAGTTCATTTACGCCAAGGGTTCTCAAACTGGAGTTAATGTACTCACAATGGGACATTTGTACACTTCAGTGGGGTACGAAATAACAGTTCGTGACTTTATAGCTAAGCTCATAACAGTTCGTGACTTTATAGCTAAGCTCATAACAGTTCGTGACTTTATAGCTAAGCTCATAACAGTTCGTGCAAAACTTTGGCTGTGGAGAGGAAATATCCAGTTTGATACCTTGTCTATGTCTGTAACAGAATTTCTACACCAAATTCCAGAATGTGAGACCAACAGTCAGTCAGTTAAGTGCCTTACGTGATACACAAAACAGACATGACTGACTGGGCAGAAGATTATCCCGCAGTAGGTTGCCATTGCTTTCTGCGGTAGACTGGTTGCCGACCAAGGCTTTAGAACCCAATCTGTCCTGTTATTTAACCCATAACCCATAATAGACGGATTAATACCTTTCCCAAGGGTATTTGCGCGTAAGTGAATGCAATGAATTCAACTGGAATTCGACCTCGGCTCTCCGATTTCTCGTTCCGAGCCGATATCCACTGCGCCACAGCGCACATAACACTATCACAAAATTAGCAACTGAACCTCTTATGAAGCTTGAAGAAGAAATTGATGGCTATTTTTTCAGCCTTAGTGAAATGATTTTACTTATCTTAGGAATTTGTTGCCTATTTATACTTTTCCTCTTTACATTTTAGACGTAGCGGGGAAAAAGAGAGGGAATGTCCTATTCATAGTTTCTCATTTTTCATTTAAGAAGTAGGGGAAAAAAGACAAGGAGGATAACATTATCCATACTATAACCATGACTATGTCATCTGGAATTCTTTCATTTTGTCTTCTGAAATGTCCATAAACATGATTTTTTCTCTCCATTTTATAGAGCTTCATTTTTAATTTGGTTTCTTCCTTTATATATCCCCTTTCATAACTATATCTACACTACCGGCCATCATTATTAGGCCACCCCATTCATTTAAAAGAAATTATTTATTTCATACTATATTTAGTATTTATTGCCAAGTGGATAATTCTAAATGAAAATAAAATGGTTCTTTTGTTATTATTACTTTGCAAAATTTTACAAGGCAAATAGCGACAATTTACCCATCGCGCCCTGTAGATTTGGTACAGCTATCTCTCTCTCTCTCTCTCTCTCTCTCTCTCTATATATATATATATATATATATATATATATATGTATATATATATGTAGGTATGTATATATATATATATATATATATATATACTACGGGCCAAAATTATTAAGAAACCCAGTTTTTTAAAAAAATGATGTATTTCATACTATATTTGGTATTTATTGCCAAGTGGATAATTCTAAATGAAAATAAAATGGTTCTTTTGTTATTATTACTTTGCAAAATTTTACAAGGCAAATAGCGACAATTTACCCATCGCACCCTGTAGATTTGGTACAGCTATCTCTCTCTCTCTCTCTCTATATATATATATATATATGTATATATATATGTATGTATGTATATATATATATATATATATATATATATATATATACTACGGGCCAAAATTATTAGGAAACCCAGTTTTTTAAAAAAATGATGTATTTCATACTATATTTGGTATTTATTGACAAGTGGATAATTCTAAATGAAAATAAAATGGTTCTTTTGTTATTATTACTTTGCAAAATTTTACAAGGCAAGAAATCAAGGATGAATCACCCTAAATTTTCTTCATTCTTTCACTGATCAAACTGCAATATAGGTAATTATTAAATGTTTATAAATTCATTTGATGCACATGTTATTGTGCAGTATTAACAAAAGAATCATTCTATTTTCATTTACAATTATTCATTTGGCAATAAATAGTAAAAAATTGTATGAAATACATGAATCTTTTTAAAACACTGGGATGTCCTAATAATTATGGCCGGTACTGTATGTCATCTAAAACTCCTTCGATTTGTCTTTGGAAATGACCATACACTTGTTTGTCACTCCATCTTATAGAACTTCATTTTCAATAAATTACTACTCTACAATTTCCACTAAATGGTATTTTGCTCTTAAAAATGAGACCACATCATTTAGGAAGCTCATAACTTATGTACGGACATTAGATAATGCACCAAACTTTCAACAGTAATACATTGGTTATTAATTAAAGTCTATTAATATCTATCTATCTATCTATCTATCTATCTATCTATCTATCTATCTATCTATCTCAGTCTGTTCATATCTATCTATCTATCTATCTCAGTCTGTTCATATCTATCTATCTATCTATCTATCTATCTATCTATCTATCTATCTATCTATCTATCTATCTATCTATCTATCTAATTCTGTTTTCTACTAATTGAAAATGCATTTTGTAATTCACCCCGGTGCCAGAATAGACTCTGTACTCAGGGTTACATCAGAGTATCGGTGAAGCTGCATGTATCAGCGGGTTGACCTGATAGAAAACCAAGTCACCAAGTAAAGATCCGTGACTCACAGGGTGTCAATGATGAAAAAAGATGCTTGATTCCGATGACTGTGTGATATAAAAGCACCCACGCGAGATAGAAATACCAGGGTGTCTCTTAAAACCCCATGGGAATGTAGAATTCATGTTCGGAGACTCCCAACCCAACAGCAGCACACTCATTGGCCGCCCCTGACGAATTCTGGAGTTGAATAAACATTATTGTCTGGTGATTTTTTTTTTGGTTTGTACAAAAATAAAGTTATTATAGTAAGTCCTATTCCTAGACCTAGTACTGGTTTAGTGAAACAACGGGGAAGAGAGATAATGATGAATATAATTGTTTAATATTTATTGATAATGGAAAGTAAAATGAGATAAATCTCTGCTTGTGAATTGAATAAAGTATCCTCTTTAAAATTCTAAGAAAATTACAGTGCATGAAGAAAGATTCCTAAAGATGACCGGCATGCCCAAGGTTTGAAATATAATGAACATACAACCAAGATGAGCAGCCTGATCTGCGAGTAGTGTATATAATAATTATAAATTTTTATTTTAGAAAAAAATCTATAAAGAATGAAAAACTTAGTAAAAACTTTGGTAACACGGATTATAAAAAAAACAACAAAAAAAAAACAACAAAAAAAAACAAAAAAAAAAACTAGTCTTCGATAAAACTATTTGTTCGTTAAGTGTCAATAAAGCATAATATTTACAAATTGTGATAATGAAATCCAGTGTTTCTGAATCGCGACTAGTCTTTTCAATTTATACAAGCAGTCATCTTATAGACTCACTGCATTTCTTTGATTTAGTTTTCTATTTTATATAAATATTTCTCCTTAATCTGCGCTTTTCATCGTGAAATCGTTCTACTATAACTGCACCTCTTTTCTGTTTTTGTGCCTAGACAACTAAAAATATAAGCACAATCTACACCGCTTTACCTTAGGCAAATGTAGCAAAAGCAGTATTTTCAATTCAGATTGCCATGAACAAAGGTGATATTTATCGCAGACTTGTAGACGAAAGATGTTAATGTATTGGGACCCCATACAGTACTAATAAAAACAATACCAGTAGCACAAGCAACAGTAACAACCAGTTGTCTTATTTCTGCAATATATCTTATATCCACGTGAGATGAGAACAATATAGACATGTCATGTCCACTGTTAGGTACTCTACACTTAATTCTTGAATGTGCATAACAGATACAAGTTTTCTTTAAAAGACAATCGAATTATGAACGTCCTAAAGTTACCTTGGAAAAATAGCAGACACGAAGAAACCCTGAATATTAAGTAATAGTTTTGTATTCACATGGAGCCCACAATTTAATTGAGAGCACTAAAATCTGAATAGTTCTTTTAAGATGGAATTATCTTATCATCAAAATCATGGAAAGATTTTGGAAAATTTCATGACGTTACTAGAAATACCCGTGAAAATGCCGCGATTTCTCTATTTTAGTATTATGATGAATCTAATATTAATGATTGAGTAAGCTCATGGTGATTTTTATGGCAATAAGGTCTACAGATAAAATTCTTCATCGCATTGTTAAATATTTCGAGCTTAACAATTTTAGCATAATATTGCAAAATCAATCATTAATATGAATGCTGGCTTTAATTTTAAGAAGTAAGGGAGTACAAATGAAAACATTTGAATTCGAAACACACCTTTCATTCTTTCTTTCTTTTTTCTCTCTCTCTCTCACTGGAACCAAAGGTGGTTCTGATATGTCTTTTCTGTTTTCCACAAGATTAAAATAGAATAATTCATTATTTATGAAGTATTTACAGAAGACGTTGAACACTTTCTTTCTTTCTTTCTTTCTTTCTTTCTTTCTTTCTTTCTTTGAAACCATGTAACATCGCTGATATGTCTTTTCCATCTTTCCATCAAAGCAGAATATTCTCTTATTAATGAGGTATTAGATGTAGACGTGAAATACTTCTTTCTTTTTCCCACTATAATCAAGTAGCGGCTCTGATGTGTTTATTTTTCGTCTTTTTATGAGATCAAAATGGAGTAGTTTATCATTTATCTGGTATTTCCAGGGCGTAACAGTCGTGCTAAGAGACGGACAAGCAAAATTATAATAAAGTGGGAATAATTACAATATAATGAATATGAATATTTACTGTTCTCTCTTTTTTTTTAATATCATCTTTATTTCTGCCTATGGTATGTAATACTATAAATTAAATATACTATTATTTGGTGGGTTAATTTTATTGAAAATAATAATAATAATAATAATAATAATAATATATATATATATATATATATATATATATATATATATATATATATATAAACAAATTTACATATTATTCTACGTCGCTACGTATTCATCAGGTTCGTAATATACATTGATGATTACGTAACGCATGAAATTCCGAGCCGTGCGATCGATGTAAGATGATATATCTATCTATCTATCTATCTGGATATATATATATATATATATACATATATATATATATATATATATATATATATATATCCAGATATATATATATATATATATATAAATGTGTGTGTGTTTATGCTACATTGAGTACAACTATAATGTTTTATATATGTGTGTATTCCCATATTTATATTTATTCATTCACATAATTATATATATATATATATATATGTATATATATATATATATATATATATATATATATAAGCTGTGTCGAATATATGGACTGTGTTCAAGCTTTCGACTAACCCGAGTCATCTTCAGCGCTGTGAGATACAGTACAAGAAAGAGAAGGAAAGAAAATCAGAAGTGATTTAAGTAGTTCATTCTCTTGAAAGTGTTGTTTTAAAATAACACAAAACAAGACAAAAAAAAAGAGGACAAATAATCAACGGTAATGTGTATCAGTTAAATGCAATAACGATTTATTATGCATTCAAGAAAACAAGTTGCGCTAAGTATTTAAAAACACACATTTAGCATGCCACGAATGCAAAAATGACTGAACATAATTTTACGTGGTATTGGCCCAATAATTCATCTCTCACTCCTCTTTCAGACATATTAGGATCATTAACATGGTAACTTCTCTTCTGAAACTGGAAATGAAAACACATGTCATACTCGTGTCACTAGCTGTCAACAACAGTGAATCGAAGCAAGCTTTTTGATAGTGACAGAGTGAATAAGAAGATAAAGTCGTTCTGTGTGGATCCTGCGAACGCCCTACCGTCATTCACTCTAAATTTATGCTGTCAGTTTTGATCACTGGAGGTCCAGTGCAATGAAAGCAACGAATTTAAACTCTGGATCAAGCGGGTGGTCGTATGTATTCCCTGTTTGTACGTAGATTGATCCCAGACAGCCAAAAGATTTGTTCAACCACGGATCATTCTAAATTATACGTTCTCACTTCCAGAAACCGTAAATCAGAAACACTTCAGATACTTCGCCATATATATTCAAATAGGCATTCATTTATCTCAATCATTCTTAAATTTTTAAGCTTAGTCTGATCGAGAGTTTCATATGGATGTCATACATGGCACCAAACCGTTCAGAAATATCTAAACTCGCAACAGTATACAACCGTTTCCTAAGATCTGTTATAAAAAACGGTTTTGAGCGAGTAAAGTCAGAAAATCATGTCAAAGATCTTCCTTCTTTGAACTTTGTGGACTGGTGCTACAGAATCACAAACAAAGAACTGTATCAAATAACAGAAACCACATCACTTGAAGACTACCAACAGCAGCAACAAATAAAATGGATATAACATGTAACTCAAAAAGTAAATAATGAAGCCTGAGTGTCTTGGCAAAGATCATCCTTCTTTGAATCTTGTGGACTTGCACTACAGAATCACAAACAAAGAACTGTACCAAATAACAAAAACCACATCACTTGAAGACTACCAAGAGCAGCAACAACTAAAATGGATATCACATGTAACCCAAAGAGAAAATAATGAAGCCTAGATAGTTCATAGTAAAAATGCACACATACACACAAACGGAAAGTCATTACAGAAAAATGATGGCAAAAGTAATGAATATTAAAATGGCTATAATAATAATATCAGTTAATGTTTGTTTCAATATAGTTGTTGCTGTTGTTGTTGATGATGTTGATGATAATGATGTGTGCAATGACAACAAAAGGTAAGAAAATATCTGCAGTTTAAATCATACAAAGTAGTAAAATTCGCAGTATGTCGCTTGATAAAGGTCCTGGAAATACAAGGCGGTCTGTTAAAACTAAAGCCAGTTGCAATAATAATAATAATAATAATAATAATAATAATAATAATAATAATAAGAAGAAGAAGAAGAAGAAGAAGAATAACACCAAGAAACAATAGACCACCTAATCTCAGGATGTTCTGTACTTGCACCAAATGAATATAAAAATCGTCACGATAGAGTGGGGCAATATACTGGACAACGTGCAAGCACTATGGCAAATCTGTAAACAAACACTGGTATGAACATCACCCAGCACCGGTGAGAGAAATAGAAAATGTCACCATTATATGGGATTACACCATCTACACAGACAGAAAGATTGAAGCAAACAGGCGGGACATTATTGTTAGAAAAAAACTATTGATATCGCTTGTCCAGCGGATTGTAACATAGCAACCAAGGAATTCGAAAACTCTCAAAATATAAAGACCTGGAAATTGAAATAGAAAAATGTGAAAATTGAAAGCAAGAATTATGCCAGTGATAGTAGGTGCACTTGGAATGAAAAAAAATGAAACAAAACAACACATTGAAAGAATCCCTGGAAACCCCAACTTAACAGATAAACAAAAAAATGTCTTGTTAAGTACATCCCACACACTAAGGAGAACTTTGTCTATGTAACGCTAGGGATGATGGGGAAGATAGAAAAAACATGAAATAGAGCCATAACAACACGCCACGACCTGCCTTAGGTCTTCCTGCAGACTTGGTTGGTAGCGCGACCATAGCAGAAATCGAAATGTGATGAAAAATGACATGATAATAATAATAATAATAAATTGAACAGATGAAAAAAACGCTGGCAAGACAAAGCTTTGCATGGCCAATATGCAGAACGTGCTAATAAATCCAATGTTGATAAATTTAATACTCATCGATGGTTACGTGCATCTGGATTAAAGCCTGAGACTGAAGGCTTTATTCTTGCAGCGCAAGACCAAAGTCTTTTCATTAGAAACTTTCAGGCAAATATTATACATAATAATATGGATCCAAAATACAGGTTTTGTGATAAACACCAAGAAACAATAGACCATCTAATCACAGGCTGTTCTGCACTTGCCCCAAAAATATAAAAATCGTCATTTTTCATCATATTTCGATTTCTGCTATGGTCGCACTACCAACCAAGTCTGCGGGCTATACTGGGGTTTCCAGGGATTTTTTCAATGTGTTGTTTTGTTCCATTTTTTATCATTCCAAGTGCACTTATTATCACTG
Source organism: Ascarosepion bandense (assembly GCA_037127315.1). NCBI lineage: Eukaryota > Metazoa > Mollusca > Cephalopoda > Sepiida > Sepiidae > Ascarosepion > Ascarosepion bandense. The sequence continues at coordinate 883,846 of JBBBDQ010002204.1, read as the reverse complement.
GCACGAAACTTGTTTTCAATTTCCACATTTTTTTTTCTATTTCAATTTCCAGGTCTTTATATTTTGACTGTTTTTCAAATTCCCTGGTTGCTATGTTCAATCCGCTGGACAAGCCATATCAATTAATAGGCAAACTTTTTCTTTCTGGTTTTTAACAATGATGTCCGGCCTATTTGCTTCAGTTTTCTGTCTGTGTAGATAGTGTAATCCCATAGAATGGTGACATCTTTTTTTTCTGTAACCGGTGCCGGGTGTTTGTTTACTTATTTTCCATATTGTTTGCACATCGTCCAATGCAAATATTGCTCTATTCTATCATGATGATTTTATATTAATTTGGGGCAAGTACAGAACATCCTGAGATTAGATGGTCTACAGTTTCTTGGTATTTATCACAGAACATGCATTTTGGATTCATATTATATTTGCTTGAAAGCTCCTAGGGAAAAGATTTTTGGTCTTGCTCTGCAAGAATAAAGCCTTCAGTCTCAGACTTTAATCCAGATGCACGTAACCATCGATGAGTATTAACTTTATCAACATTAGATTTATTAGCACGTTCTGCATATTGGCCATGCAGAGGTTTGTCTTGCCAGCGTTGTTTCATCTGTTCAAGAGCTTTATCCTTGGCTTTCATTTTCATATTTTTTGCCGCATTAGTTGGTTCTTGGTTTCTGCTTTTCTACAGAATCTACTAAATGTAAATCTTGTTTGTATTTACTGCCTTCTTTTATTATTGAATATTTTTTCTGTTTTCATGTCATTTAACTAATTGTATCATCCAGTTCTTTGTTGTTTTTATGTATGTTAGTCAACCAATTGTCTTGTCAACCATTTGTCTTGTATGACAATTCTAGCTGAATAAGACCTCTTCCACCTTCTTTACCGGGTATGTATAGACGGTCTACATCAGCCTTTGGATGATGCATCTTATGCTTAGAAAGAAGCGTTCTTGTTTTAGAATCCATTCTGATATTGTTTAGAGTCCAGTTCAAAATGCTGAAATTATCTTGGGCCACTGGGATGGCAAGGCTACTATGGTCGCACTACCTACCAACTCTGCGGAAAAACCTAAGGCAGGTCGTGCTGTGCTGTTATAGTTCCATTTAATCTTTTTCCTCCCCTAACATCCCTAGCGTTACATAGACAAAGTTCTCCTTACTGTGTGCTGTACTAAACAAATTTTTTTTTTGTATATCTCTTAAGCTGGAGTTTCAATGTGTTGTTTTGTTCCATTTTTCCAAGTGCACATACTATCACTGGCATAATTCTTGCTTTTAATTTCCACATTTTTTTATTTCAATTTCCAGGTCCTTATATTTTGAGAGTTTTTTTTTTCGAATTCCTTGGTTGCTATGTCACAATTCGCTGGACAAGCAATATCAATTAATAGACAAGTTTTTTCTTTCTGGTTTTTAACATTAATGTCCGGCCTGTTTGCTTCAATTCTTCTGTCTCTGTAGATGGTTTAGTCCCATAGAATGGTGACATTTTCTATTTCTCTCACCGGTGCTGGGTGATGTTCATACCAGTGTTTGTTTACAGATTTTCCATCGTGTTTGCACATTGTCCAATATAAATATTGCTCCACTCTATCGTGACATTTTTTATATTCATTTGGGGCTAGTACAAAACATCCTGAAATTAGATGGTCTATTGTTTCTTGGTATTATTATTAATAATAATAATAATTCTGTTATTGTTATTATTGTGTCATTTTGCATCATATTTCGATTTCTGCTATGGTCGCACTACCAACCAAGTCTGCAGGAAGACCTAAGGCAGGTCGTGGCATGTTGTCATGGCTCCATTTCATGTTTTTTTCTATCTTCCCCATCTTCCCTAGCGTTACATAGACAAAGTTTTCCTTAGTTGTGGGCTGTACTTAATAAGACAATTTTTTGTATATCTCTTAAGCTGGGGTTTCCAGGGATTCTTTCAATGTGTTGTTTTGTTCCATTTTTTATTATTCCAAGTGCACCTACTATCACTGGCACGACTCTTGTTTTCAATCTCCACATTTTTTCTATTTCAATTTCCAGGTCTTTATATTTTGAGAGTTTTCGAATTCCTTGGTTGCTATGTTACAATCCGCTGTACAAGCCATATCAATTAATAGGCAAGTTTTCTCTTTCTGGTTTATTATTATTATTATTATTATTATTATTATTATTATTACCCATCTGTTCTTTTTATTTTGAACTGGATTTCAAAGTCATTAAAGTAATTTTCAAAATTTGTTAAGTTGAAAGAAAGAAATTGGTTTAACGATTTTATAATGTCTAATTGATTTTTAAAACAAAGCCTAAACATTAGATATCTTCCGTTGTTCTTTATGATGCTTTAAAAAGTATATACGACCTTCTTCTTGTAAATGACGTCTCCTTTCAGGACGTTGGTTCTCCACTGTTTTCTTTTCATTTTGTCTTTTTATCTCTCCTGAAACCTGATATATCATCAGATTCGCTAGATGGGTAATGCGTTGCTTTCCGCTGATCCAGTGAGTATAACATTTTTCAAGCCTTCTTTCCTCACAATGTGTTTAATTGTCTCTGTCTGATGTTAAGTATAAGTGATTTTTGCTTCCTTTTTTTCTAAAACTTCCTATGCCACCACAAATTAAATCTTTAAAAAAGGCTAGTATTATTGACAAATAATATCGTATGTAGAGCATGACAAACTTTGTAGTGATGTGTAAAACTTTTCTGTGTTCATTTTTTGAAACTAGACACTTTCATCGTAATTGTTCTGAAATTTCCTCGAAGTTTCATGGTATTTATGAATTTAAGCAATATACTAGATAAGGGACAATATTTCATGAATCTACAGTTGAAATGGCTAATTGTAACAGTAATTTCTTTGCTAACAGTTTCTTCTCTCACACTTCTCATCCGTAGACATCTGTGCAAGCTTCTTGCATTTTTGTCAACTTTGATTTTCCAAAATTTAAATGCAATATCAATCGTTATCTTCTGTCTTCTTAATTCCCGTTCTTTTATTGTTCTCTCTCTTTGATAATGTTTCCTTCTCATATTATTATAAGTCATATGCCAACAGTTTCTTCTCTTGCTTATAAAACTCTCTTTCGGCTTTTTACTTTCAAGCCAACTTTGATCTTCCAAATTTTAAATGCAATGTCAATCATTATCTTCTGTTTTCATAAACGACTGTTCTTTTATTGTTCTCTCTCCTTAATAATGTTTTCTTTTCCTTATATTATTATAAGTCCTATGCTAAAAGTTTCTTCTCTCACTTGTGGAACTCTCTTCCGGCTACTTACTTTCAAGCCAACTTTGATCTTCAAAAATTGAAATGCAATATCAATCATTATCATCTGTCATCTTAATTCCTCTTCTTTTACTGTTCTCTCTCCTTAATAATGCTTTCTTCTTCTCATATTATAAGTCCTATGCTAACAGTTTCTTCTTTCATGCGTAGAACTCTCTTTCAGCTTCTTACTTTCCAGTCAAATTTGATCTTCCAAAATTTGAATGCAGTATCGATCGTTATAATCTCTCTTCTTAATTCTTGTTTTTTTTATTGTTCACTCTCCTTAAGAATGTTTTCTTTTTCTCTTCAAATTATAAGCCCTATGCTAAAAGTTGCTTCTCTCGCTTGTGGAACTCTCTTCCGGCTACTTACTTTCAAGCCAACTTTGATCTTCAAAAATTTAAATGCAATGTCAACCATTATCTTTCTTTTTCTTAATTCCTGTTCTTTTATTACTCTTTCTCCTTAATAATATTTTCTTCTCATATTTTCATAGCTAATATGCTAACAGTTTCTTCTCTTTCTTGTGGAATTGTTAATCATATTTTCTTCTGTGAAAGTGAGAGAAAAATTCCAATACCAGTTTAACGTTTTCCCTTATTAAATTTATACTCACTCTACATGTTCCGCTTTTATAAATGCATGTATAAAATGTATGTATAAATGTATGTATACCACTTTTTATGATAAACAATTTCTATTATTTTCTTAATTTTTTTCGGATGATTCATCAAGGATTTCTTCTGTCATCTTGAAATTAATTATTATTGCTAAGACTCTGAAAAAAATTCAGTGTTTTCCTATTTAAATTTACTGATGAATCTTAATTCTTAAGTGAGTTCATGGCGAATTCTAGGACAATAAAATATCCATATCCCTTATCACATCGGTACATATTTGAGATGAACATATCAATATATATATATATATATATATATATATATATATATATATATATCACAATCATAAATATGAATGCCGCTTGTTATTTTAAGAAGTGTGAAGAAATAGAAATTAAAAGATTTGAAATTAGTAACTTTTTCTGTTTCACTGAAACAGATTTTAAACACTTCTTTCTACTTTCTTTCTTACTTTCTTTTTTCTTTCTTTCGTTTTTGTATGTCTTCATTTTTCTACGGAATCAAAACGAAGAATCTATTATTTATGAGGTATTAGAAAGAGATATTACTTATATCATTCCTTCCTTCTTTCTTTCTTTCTTTTTGTGTGCGAAATCAAAACTGAATATCTATTATTTTTTATACGCAATCAAAACGGAATATCTATTATTTATAAGGTATTGCTTTTCTAAGTAATCAAGACGGAAAATCTATTACTTATGAGGTATTGGCAAGAGACGTCAAACACATATCTTCTCTTCTTTTTGTTTATTTCTTTCTTTTCTTCGTAAGTCTTTCAATTGTTTTCAATTCTACTGTTTATAAGGCATTAGCAAGAGAAGTTAAACACATATCTTTCCTTTTTTTTCCCCATTCGTACTTTCTTTTTCTTTCCTTTTCTACGTTATCAAAAAGGAAAATCTATTATTTATGTGGTATTGGCAAGAGATATTACACGCTTACATCTTCTCTTCTTTCCTTCTGTCTCCCATGCTTCTTTCTTTCTTTCTTTCTTTTGTATTTCTTTCATTCATTTTTCTACGGAATCAAAACGGAAGATCTCTGATTTATAAGGTATTGAAAAGAGACATCAGGCACTTATATATCCCCTTCTTTTTTCTGTAATTCTTTTTTTCTACGTTTGTGTGTATTTCGTTTCTCTACGCAATAAAAACAGAAAATCTTTTATTAAAAGGCAAGAGCAGGAATCGTTAAACACTTATATATTTCCTTCTTTCTTTCAGTCCTTCATTCTTTCTTTTTTTCTTTCTTTCTTTTTTATGTAGGTCCTTCGTTTTTCTATGAAATCAAAATGGAAAATTTATTATTTATAAGGTATTGGCAAGATACATCATGCACATATATCATCCCTTCTTCCTTTTTTTAGTTCTTTTTTTCTCTCCTTCTTTCCTTTTTCCTCTCTTTATTTCTTTGCTTCGTAAGTCTTTCGATTTTTTAAGCAGTCAAAACTGAAGGTCTATTGTTTACTGAGACAAGAGACGTCCAGCACTATATTCCCTTCTTTCTTTCTTTCTTTCTTTCTTTCTTTATTCACTTTCTTTCTTTCTTTTGATTTTCCACGCTATCAAAACCGTAAGTTTATTATTTATGAGGTATTGGCAAGAAATATTAAACATATATATATATATATTTCTTTCTTTCTTTCTTCGTAGCAAATTTCCCGTCTTACGAACCTTTTTCTTAATAAAAATATTAAAAATAAATCAGTAGAGAGTGTTATTTTGTTAATGGAAACTTGATTTTTTTGATTGCCTAACTCGTTATTATATCGTGAAATACCATTCGTTTGAAAAATGTCCCGTTTATCGCGGTCACCAACGTTTCTCGGCCTTTTGCCATGCCATACGAGGTTGCGTTCAACGTTTAGTATCTGTTCATATCAGTTTAATCTGATTTCCACTCGCCACTCCTATCCCCACCTTCTTTCTTCATTACTTTAAATTTCTCTCTTAAACCAAATAAAATCTGATAGTTTAAAAATTCTCGAGTATATGATTGTGTTAATTTTAAATACTCTTAAAAACTATGACAAAATTATACTTAAATTAGAAGATAAATAATGTTAAACAAAGTTCTGTTTATAGTTAGAAATTATATTTTAGCAGCGTTAGTACAATAAGTTTCTGACATATTTAACATTATTATTTTCATAGCATTTTCAATGAATTGAAAGAGCAGATAAGAGGGTGAGTAGATTTTTTTTTTAATCATATCACCCCGAGCAAGGCGGTAACGCCACTGATGTGCAGGGGGCTACATAGGAGTGAAAAGATTAGAAAAGAGAAAACCGGAAACCGCATCCTAAACAGGAAACAAGGGATGAGCCTCTTCACCTGTTCAATAGACATGGGTGAAGTGTGAACCGGGCAATAGTTTAGATGTGGTTCCTGGCTTTCTCTTTTCCAATCTTTTCATTCTTACGTAGCCCCCTGCGCTTCAGTGGCGTTACCGCCTTGCTTGGGGTGATATGATTAAAAAAAAAAAATCATCGTGTGTATAACTCTTTCCTTGGTCCATTCATGTCATGGTAGGGCTAAATTATTTTACGAAGTAAAACTTAACCCTAGTGATATATTGAATCATCTTTGGTGGAGAATACGTTTCAAAAGAATTAAATAGAAATGCACAAATGGTAGAAAGAAAATGTACATTATTAATGAACAAAATTGTGTAAGTCCTCTTCGTCTTGCTATAAAAATGTATAGATATTTCTTTCTCAGATATAAGATAAACCATTGACGCCATTTTGCTAAACAAAAGCTATCGATATAAACACTGCACAAAGTTATGTATCCAATAACAGATATTAAAATGATAATTTCTACAGAGAAATAGATGACAAAAATATTCATGCTGTACAATTTGTTTTAGAAAATAAAACATTATTAAAAAACAAAATCTAAATATCAAATATCAAACTAGGATTATTTTGCTTACAACTAAGATGTTTTATAGTACGCATTTGTGTTAAACTTAAGACAGTTAAGGTATTATTAAAAAAAACTTTTTCACTGCTTGACTAAACAAGATGTTCAAAATAATTTTAAGGCTGATACCAATAAAAGATTACATGTCAAAATATCGTAAAAGATTTAAAACAAAGCATTTTTTATGAAAAATAAATGTATTTACAAAAAAGAGTTTAACATTCGTAAATATAGATGCTAGGAAAATCTTTACAAAAAATGGATGCATAATGTACAATAAAAACAATTTTTACAGAGACAAAAGATTTAACAGGTAGTTAGGGAAGTGAACATATACTTAAATACACAAATAACAGTTCAAATACAGACAAATACACAAAAACATAGATTACAATAGAAAAAGACAACATATATATATATATATATATATATATATATATATATATATATATATATATATATATATATATAGTAATACTAGACAAAAACACTAAACTATGAATTGAAATAAAAAATGTGTTGGAAAATGACTGAGCTGATATGACACACACACACACACACACACACACATATATATATTCAGAGAGATGAACAGAATGAGATAGATAGATAGATAGATAGATAGATAGATAGATAGATAGATAGATAGATAGATAGATAGATAGATAGATAGATATTAAATGAATGAGATAGGTAGATAGATACTATATTATTGCATACACACAATTTTATAAGAGAAACAAAAACATTTTTTTTTTTACATTTATCTTATCTTATGGCGCGCCAATGAGTTTTAAAGGGAAGTTTTAAAGGGGAAGTAATTCATACAAAAGAACTTCTTTAAGACTTCTTTGGAATTACCTGAGAGACTCCGTGAAACAGGACCTTGATGGGTTGGGTTGTATGGATACAGAACGCCATGACTGTGGGCCCTCGCTGCATCTGTTATAAATATACCCAAATAAGTGATTGTATTACATATAGATACCACTATGATATTTAATTAATGTATGTTTACAAGCGTTTGTATACACTGTGTATAAAGACATTCTTGGCTACAAATGTATATATATATATATATATATATATATATATATATGCGTGTGTGTGTGTGTGTGTGTGTGTGTATATATATGTATATATATATATATATATATATATATGTGTGTGTGTGTGTGTGTGTGTTTACGGATATATATATATATATATATATATATATATGGGGAGTGTACGTATATATGTGTGTATCTTTGAGTGTCTGTGAAATTGTTTAAGAAAGGTATTCATAATACACATTTATATAGGTATGCGATAAATAAAAAGTTCTTTTTCCGACCCACATCACAAAATCAGAACAACTAGCTACATCTTAGACATCTGGTGCGAAAGGCTTCTCATTCAAGTCAAAATCTTTAGGCACTGACTATATATATATATAAATATATATATATATATATATATATATATATATATATATATATATAAAATAATACAAACATTTCGATATTTAAATCCGTTGGATAGCCATTTCTACGAGGAAATCCTCGCTTCTTCAGCAACGGCGAAACGAGAATTTTATTTACTCAATTTCAAATGTGTTAAAAGATTTTATACCAGTAATTCAAAAAAAAAAAATCCATAAAACAGGAAAATAAAATTGGATGGGATTAACAATATTTGAATTTAAGGAAGTAAAAAGAGGAAAGCAGACAGATAACTATGTCTCATATTAGAAGACATACCCCTCCCCCATACAAGTGGCTCTGTAAATAGAACGTAATATTTGCATCGAACCCTACACCTTGATCAATTTTAATATTAATGAAATTAATATTAATTATGAACGGGTTTTTGGGATTTACCTATCTGATCATCATTATGGATTTAATATATATATATATATATATATATATATATATATATATAGAGAGAGAGAGAGAGAGAAAGAGAGAGAGACAGACAGACAGACAGACAGACAGACAGCACTCCTTCGATTAATGCGCATTCGATTAATGGGTTTTTGATTACACCTCTGAAATTTTACACCAAAATGCATAATGTTCGATTATTGCCGTAAAACATTCTTAAGTTTAATCATAGTGATTGAAAATTATTTTTTTACAGCAACCGATTAATTAAAAATTTTCTAAGCTTTAAAAATGTTATATATGTATTTTATTTGTCAATTTTGTTTATGTTCGATTTATGCGTCTTTGATTAGGGCGTATCTTTTAATGTATATATTAGACGCACTAATCGAGGGATGCTATATATAGATATAGATGTCCAGCCCGTAAACGACGAGGATAATCCAAGAAGATCAACTTAATATAAAATATTAAATGTTATATCTATAGAGAGAGCTCAATGGATGTTATCCAGAGCAATATGATAATTATAAAGGAAAACTCAACACGTCATTTAAATTGGTTATAAATTATAATTAATTTCAATGAGCGAAATTAGCTCATTTCATCAAACCACACAGTATTCTTGTCTGCGAGGACAATCCAAGTCTGTAAACGGCGAGGACAATCGAGGAATATTATAGGGTCGGATCAAATGAGCTAATTTAGCTCATTGAAATGAATTATAATTTATAACGAATTGAAATGAAGTGTGATTTTTCCTTTATATATATATATATATATATGCATATATGTGTGTGTGTGTGTGTGTGTGTGTGTGTGTGTGTGTGTGTGTGTGTGTGTGTGTGTGTGTGTGTGTGTGTGCAGGTTTCATTACAAAATGCCAAACAAGGTGTGATGGTTGTTTTTTTTATGTGATCTTCTGATTTTTTTCTTTAAGGACATAAATTATATAAAAATTGACCAAAAGTTTTGTTTATCTCACTGCTTTTGACTATTTTAGCCATTTTCGAAATGAAAGTTATTTTACATATAACAGAATGTAAGTGGCGTTCTGTATAATATGGAGTAGTAGTATGTATTACGTACCGAACACGGTAAGCATGTTGTTAGCGTGTTCGTAGTTGATGCTACTGAGTGCTGGGATTTTCGTTTTTATTATTAAGGCCTCCATTATTTTAAGACTTCTTTTGCAAGTGGATGATGCTAGAATATTTGTGTTGTCGACAAGCATGTTCCGCATAGAGTTTGGTACATCTCCGTGTGTGTTTAAATGAAATCGAATTGAGCTACATTGACAGAGACGTAGTTTGAGTCCTTTGAATCAGTTTCGTAGTTTTATGGCCGATATAATTATTTACGAAATTAGGATCAAGAACGCAGTTCTTCAAGGGACAAGTGAATTCGCTTGGCTTAAAGTGCTTGGATAAACAAAATTTAGTCAATTTTTTATATAATTTATGTCTTCAAAAGAAAAAATCATAAGATCACATTGAAAATTACATAAAAATCTTCACTATCACACCTTGTCTGTCATTTTTAATGAAACCTACATAAAAGAGAGATTGTTCCCCAAATATACAATATATATATATATATATATATATATATATATATATATATATATATTAACTCATTCCTTCATATATATATATATACGTATATATGAATGAATGAATTAATTAATTAATTATAAAATATGGATTTTATTAAATTCAACAGATTGATTAAATAAGATACAAGTAGTAAAACCTCTATCAATTTGATGACATATTTCACAACTTTATTTCACCTTAATCACAATTTGATTTTGAATTGGCAAGAACGCTGAAAACCTTTCTCTATTCCGAACTTTATGCTGTCTGCTTTCATTGGTAGGTTAGAGATCATGTGATCATGTATTTGGTGTGAATATATGCGATTATGTAAATGTGTGTAGGCCTGATTTCTACAGAGCGTGTTTTTGTTTGTATATCTCCCACTGTCTGCGGGTGTGTAGCTAATTTCTGTAGACGGAAGTAATGCAACGTATGTGTATGTGTATCAAAATATTAGTTCTGTGTATGACTTTATGGGACCGTGCTTGGGATGAAATGAATATATATATATAAGAGAAATTAAAGCAGACACGTTATTTCATGGTAAATCAGAAGTTTAGGCCTATTTCAGGCGAACCATCATCAGCTTCCGTCTTTGTTGTACAAAGATTTTACATGCGCATTGCATGCTGATATATATATATATATATATATATATATATATATATATATAAATGTTAATCATTTCAACTTATGCAAGGCAATAGAGTAACTAAGAGAGAAGGAATTAATTAACAACGTAAGTAAAGCATGTGTATATAAAAATGAATGTGTACAGAAAAATATGTACATTTGTGTTAGATGCAAATGATATTGTTAAACTTTTATACGTATATTCATATTTCCTAGATATACATTTTTACAAGAAAAGGCTGACTATTGCCACAATTATTCTATGTCAGAATGCATCTTAAGATACCCAATCCCACAACTTCATACATAAATACACATGTATATATATTGTAAATATTACATATTTATGCTTATGTTTATACACACGCACGCGCGCACGCACACACATATATATATATATTTAGTTTAATTGCTTGATCCGTATTTCTAATCAATACTAGTATTTGAACAGGTATTTTTAATTAAACAGTATATTTATTTACATAACTCTAACGACTTTACTATTTTTTGAGAAATTTTGTTCCGAAAACGTGTTATGTTATAAGATATATATATATATATATATATATATATATATATATATATATAGAGAGAGAGAGAGAGAGAGAGAGAGAGAGAGAGAGAAAATATTTTAGATATACTACACTTTCATGGGTAATACATATTTCATATGTTTTTTGCAGATTGCCTTTACAAATGTCTTTTCTAAACATGGACATGTGAGCTTCTGTGTATAATAATATTTTGGAGGATATTTTGAAAATTAACTGTTGTATCATTTGGCTCTGACGAGCCGTAAGGTCACCATTTGACGACAAAATATATATTACCCATGAAACTTTAGTATATCTAAATTTTCTTCTAAATTATATTACTCTGATAAAATAAATAAGTAAATTTAACATTCAGTTCTTTTGAGTTCGTCTCTATCGGAATTTACCTGGATAATATACCAAGTGTTATATATATATATATATATATATATATATATATATAAAACAATCATGCATAAATACGTATCAGTACACATATATTTAGTTGACTGACAATTTAGTTTTAATTAGTTTTTTGTTTTTCTTTATATTTTTAAAAGATTTTCTTTTTTCTTTTTGTTTTTTTTACATATAAGTCACCTTCTTTCAGGATGCAATGAATGTAAAATTTTTGATTCCGAGTGCTTTCAACTAAACTGTTAGCCATTTTCAAGAATACATTCTTATATATAAGACAAAGTGGAAATGTATTTTTTGTGACGCGTTTTATTCTTTAAGAATTAATCGGACTGAGTTAAGTATGACGAAGTCGTAATGAACAAAACACAAGAAATATTCCACAATATTTTAAAATAAAATAAAACTATTTCTCGTGACAATATGTCACCAAAAAATGTTTTTCATTTTATCACACATTTTTCTCAATATTATTCTTGATAGATAAAACATTATATAGTTTTCTCTTATAGTTTTCTGTAGTAAATACTGTAGCAGTGTCATTGTAGAAGGTATAAGATTTACAGAGAGTAAATATGTTCTTTATTATGGGCTTCATTTCACACACACACACACACACACACACACACACACACACACACACACACACAAGTATATATATATATATATATACACAATACTGGGCAAAAGTATTAGGACAAGAACTATTTTATCTTTTATTAGGTATATTGAGAGAAAATAAACAATTAAATTAAAGTAATTTTATTTGATTTACTCAACAAATGCTTTAACAAGAAAAATACTTCTTACAAAATAAATTTAATATTTAGCATTTATAGCCTTTTGCTTTGATCACAGCCTTCATTCGGTAAGGCATTGCCATCTCAAACTTCTTCAATGTATCTTATGGTATCTCCTGCCAAGCAGCTTTTATGTGTTCCCAAAGTGTGTCTTGCAAAGTAACATTAGATTAATCAATTCGAGAGGGGAGAATAAGAAAAAAGTCAGTCATATCCAAGGATAATAGAATAATGTGTAGTTTCAATATAACTTGTTTAATAGAAAATTGGAAAAATTAAATACAACTTCTTTTTAATCCATTGCTTTTACACGTAGTTTTAAATAATCAATATTTATTAGAAATTTAATTGGCTTTTCATCCTGTATTTGAATTTCAGTGAGGTTTTAGGAAAATCACCCCTGTTCTAATACTTTTGCACACTACCGGTAGTGTGCAAAAGTGTTAGGACAGGGGTGATTTTAAACTTTATTTTGATGGTTCATAAAAGATAAAATAGTTCTTGTCTTAATACTTTTGCACAGTACTGAATATATATATATATATATATATATATTAAAATTATAAATATCAGACAGTTACCTGACCGTGGTTTCGACCTTTCGATATGAACATTTTGTGCGAACATTCTAGAAATAGAAGTGACCCTCCTGTCAAACGAGCCACGCGTGACACGTGATTACTACAAACGGTAACTCTTCCACAAGAATGCTCACAGAGTAAAAAACTAATGTGTAGACGGAGAATAGATATACTGATTACAACATCGTTGAGAATGGCTAACGCACTCACCGAAAACTCTCAAAACAATAAAAACTATGACAATTTTTCATATTCTTTTTACTCTTGAATAGAGAAAAATGTCAGAATGCTGGAAAAACTCAATCAAAGATTATTTAAATTTTTTATTGAATACAGCCGCCTCTTGTAGACTATTTTGTCATTAGACGAACATCTTACTACTGAACCATCTGCGTAACGGCAGAGATAGGCAGCTTTCATAACAGGTTATTCACAGGATGTAAGCAAACCTCGATGACTGAGAGCGTTCAATTTAATAGCCTGACCAAACATCGTCCAATCGAATAATCAAAGAACGCAGCGTAAAGCCATATACGAAATCTACCGCTGTGTAAAGTGCTCTATCGACTATATATATATATATATATATATATATATATATATATATATATATATCGTCATCCGTAGGCAGATCTTTTTCGCTGTATCACAGCTCATCAGTACGATTAGACATCCGGTTGCTTTTAAAACCCGACCGAATTGGAGTCAGTTGGTGATTCTTCCTCTGGGCTATGGGTGCTCAGTAGAATGAGGCAGACTTTTAGCGTGTGAGGTATCATACGCCAGTAGTTAGAATGAGCGATGCGTAGATGCTAGAGTAGCTGCTGTTTTTTCGATGACTACAACTTAATTTTTGATTAATGCTATCACCAGATTTATCATTAAATATGGACAGCACAGAGTATGAAAGACCATGGCAAGAGTAAAAACCCATATCCATCAACATATCACCAGATGAGAAGCGCACGTAGCAGCTTCGAAACGCGAAAGCTTTTGTGTAGTGATACTATGAATTTATAAACCATTGTAACAACCATTAATATATATATATATATATATATATATATATATATATATATATATATATAAGCTTCAGAATTATTATCATCTACCAATGACCTTATTAATTTTTATTTTCGTCTGTGTAACAATAAAATTTAAGATTATTAACAATCCGCAGTTCCCAACATTTACCTGAAGAAATATATATAGAAAAATCATTTAACAAAAGCAAGGAGATATTATAGACTCTTAATTAAATATTGATTAGCCATATACATTTTTCGGTATTTATCATAATTAGTTTTCATTTTATTCGATGAAATAATCCATGCCAAAATATAGAATAAAACTTGAATATAAAATCGACATCCCATCTTAATTATTATTCCTTCATTCATTTTTTACTTGACTACAATCTATTTTTTCAACAAATAATTTCTCCTTTTTATATAAATGTAAGACTGATACGGAAACACGTATATATGTCTATATCAAGGTCTATGTGTCAGATACGATTAACATAGACTAGGGCTACTTTAGTTCTTACTAAACTAGTACTAAAACAATGTGGAATACGAAAACCTTGAAATAAATAAAAATAAAAAATGAATTGAAATTAAATAAAACATTATTTTTATAAGCAACAATTAAAGTAAAAATCAAACGTTCATATCCTTAACGTGAATCACGCTTTAATCTTGTCAATGTTGATATTGTTTGGATAAATTACATTTAACTTTAAAGACAATTCATTTTATTGTTTTTTTCATTGGCCTACTGAGTGGTTTTATATATATATATATATGTATGTGTGTGTGTGTGTGTGTGTGTGTGTGTGTGTGTGTGTACAATAACAGTTAGTTAAGTGCCATACGTGATACACGCTTCAATGATCATGTTTTGAAAGAGACATGACAGACTTGGCAAATTTTCCCGCAGTAGGTTGCCATATCGCTTTCCGCGGCAGACTGATTGCTAACCAAAGCTATAGAACACAATCTATTCTGTTATTCGACCCATTGCTGAAGGGTAGAGACAGAAATTCCTTTCCAGAGGGTATTTGCGCGTAAGTGAATGCAACGAATTTAACCAGAATTTGAACTCGGCTCTCGTTCCGGGCCGATATCGTTTACACCAAAACGCATGTATGAACCTCGTTCATGCACGTTCTTAATGAGCAAAAACATTTTACTCATGCATTGTTGGAAACAATTTGTGTTATATTAAAAGGTAGCTATAGTTTTTCAAATAATATTATTAATATTTCTTTCTTTCTTTCTTTCTTTCTTTCTTTCTTTCTTTCTTTCTTTCTATCTATCTATCTATCTATCTATCTATCTATCTCAGTATGTTCATATCTATCTATCTATCTATCTATCTATCTATCTATCTATCTGGATGGATGGATGGATGGATGGATGTGTTTATTAATCAACGTGAATTTATGCATGTTGCTAGATTGGCATCTAGGTCCCACCCTTTGGATATAGTTGAAATACTCAAATGTAACTGCCACTTCCCTTCTAATAGTTTCTTTTCTTGAACCTCCCGCCCCTGGAAGTCCCTTCTGTGTACCTTTTTCCTTGATAGCTACAATCTACAAAAATTTAAATGCAACGTCAGTTGCCATCTTCTATCTCCTTGAAGCATATTCATCTTCTATCATTTCTTCAATACTTGCTGTACCGAGTTATTTCTTTCACACTTCAATTTTCAAACTGTCCACATCTATCTATCTATCTATCTATCTATCTATCTATCTATCTATCTATCACTATCCACATCTATCTATCTATCTATCTATCTATCTATCTATCTATCTATCTATCTATCTATTTCAAACTATCCACATCTATCTATCTATCTATCTATCTATCTATCTATCTATCTATCTATCTATCAAACACAATGTCATTTTTACATCATCTTTTTCAAAACCTGCTCAGCTTTACAGTTGTATGAGCAGTGGGAGAATGATATATTAGTAATGGATATCCTCGGTCCCTAAGCTAAAGTTGTTTTGACTTCCTTTGCCCGAAAGTCGAATGTAATTTATCTTCTCCTATTAAATAGCAGATGTTAGATTAAAACTGATAAGGACTATGTTTTCGGTTTATTACAATAACAATAATGCCCAATCGTCAGTAGCCAACAACCAACTATTAATATTAAAATGTTTAAGCGCATACCCGCCGGAATACACACGCACACAGCTTCACTTCACATACAAACACGCATGTACGCAAATCTACATGCATACATATTGACACATATTTATTAAAGAAACACAGTATACATATGCATGTAAATAGATATTAATACCCAACTATAGTAACGCATATATATATGCAATGAAATATATATGTTTTTATATATCAAGAATAACTTTTCAGGATATCTATAACGAAATGAAAAAAAAGTTCTTATGTGACGCGTTTTGTCTTGTAGAACATCAATGGAAAAATGATCTTTACGTGGATGCTACTACCCATGCGTAGAAAAGAACGGGGCACTGAAAATTTAAAAAAAAATGAAATATACAAATATGAGTATTATGTTTTTAAATACATACATACGAGAGGTTTTTATACATAAACCATTCTCATATATATATATATATATATATATTTCAGACAGTGATACACGCTTGAGATATGAGTGATTTGGCATTACAATCTGCGGTAGACTGGTTGTGAACCAAGGCTGTAGAAATCAATCTCCTCTGCTATTTAACCCATAACTGGAGGGAAGAGATAGATTAATACCTCTCTTCCCAGAGTGTTCGCGCGGAAGTGAATGCAATGAATTCAACTGGAATTCGAACTCGGTTCTCTGAATTCTTGTTTAGAGCTTATATCTACTCCAATACAACGCGCACGCTCGCGCACGCACACACACACACACACACACACATATATATATATATATATAAATTTGCTATATTTATTGAGAAGTGTTTACAATATAAAAGATACTGCGGTTGTTGATATAAACAGACTAGACATAGCAAACATATCTGCCTGATGACTGTCATTTTCAAGAATTAAGCGATCATCAGACCATGTATCCTGATAGTATATTATATATATGGATAAATCTATAATCAGCCAATTTTCTAATCCAGAAAATAGATTTTTTGGGTTCTAGTGCATCATACAAATGAACTGATTGTTTGATCTTAGCGTTTAAAGTTTGCAAAATTTGTCTTTTGAGTAAGGAACTGTTCGTCGAATCTGATACGGTAATTTAATTTAGGACCCTTCCCTTTTTAAGCCATAACGCACTTTTAATACACATTTTCTTATCCGCAGTTTAGTCTTTCATTCCCAGCTGAATAAACCAAATCTCACACATATATATTAAAATATACATTTTAATGCAAATATAATTTATTCTGTACATGTTAGGCTCATGTGGTGTGGTTGCTTTTGTCAAGAACATTAATGAAGGTTCTTGAATAGAAATTATGCTGTAAAGACATGCGATGTCCGTAAAGAGTTTGGAATGCATCATTCTATGGTGGACGATACCCGCATTATTATAGCGTATAATGAACTTAAATTGATATGTAGAATCTGTTTTTATAAAGTTAAGATGGCACCTGAACTTAAGTTTATCCCAATGTCTGTCCCGATGATAATATTAAAAACATTCGCTTTTCCAGCCTTTACCACTTTCCATTACATTTTCCCAGGTTGTTAAGATTATTTAATATCTATCAGTCTGTCCCTGTAACCTTACTGGACATTGTAAATTTTTTAAATTAGTCATGGAATAGCTGTACTCATCCCTCGACTGGGAAACATGATGTACTCCTGTCGTCGGATGTGCGTTGTGGTGAAATGGATATCGACTCGGAACGACAAATCAGAGAGCCGAGTTCAAATTCCAGTTGAATTCCTTGAATTCACTTACGCGCAAATACTTCCCTCCAGGGAATAGAAATAAATAATAAAACAGATTGGGTTTTATAGCCTTGGTTGGCAACCAGTCTACAACCAGTCTTTGTTGGCAACCTACCTCTTTCGAGACATGATCGCTCAAAAGCATGTATCACTTATGGCACTCAACTGACAGACTGACCCCTGCCGTCAAAAAGAACAATAAAATATTTAGCTATTTTCCCACAGGTTATCCTCTCCTAAGTACACCCTTACACACTTATATGGTAGTAAAGATTAATAATTGGTAGTAAAGAGATTGAAGTAAGCGGACAATGCTTTGCTACTGTCTCTCTCACCATGAGCGTCACAGGCGGGAAATATATACAGTCATCCGCAGACAGACCTGTTTCGCTGTATCACAGCTCATCAGAACGGTTAGACCCAGAACGGTTAGACTCCGATTGCTTTTAACCCAGGATTGAAACCCGACCGAAGTGGATTCAGTCGGCGATTCTACCTCTGGGCTATGGGCGCACGGTAGAAGAAAGCACACTTTTAGCATGTATATTATCACTATACACGCCCAATAGCCAGAGTGCTCTCTCTCTCTCTCTCTCTCTCTACATATATATATATGTGTGTGTGTGTGTGTGTGAATAAATACATATCGATTGTTATTATAAGAGAGAGAGGATTATTATTATTATTATTATTATTATTATTATTATTAGCCGTAGCAGCAGCAGCACTAGTAGTAGTAGTAGTAGTAGTATATTTCGTTTTCTGTTGAAATATCAATATATCTCGAAAGGGACATGATCTCCCAAGCTTTGCATTATCCGAGACCTGTCATAAAGAAAAGTACTAAATATATGCATCATTCTGTTTACAAGTATTCTGATGATAAATGATATTTAACATGTGCAGTGTATTTTGTTATGGTTGATAATACTCTATATTGAGTAGATGAGTAATTTTCACTCAGTGTAATGTTTTGAAACTCTTCTAAACAGAAAGCTACCAAAGATCTTGTTAATGTTTATGTCTGTACAGTTTTGGATTGAATACAGGATTCCACTTTCGGATGGCAAATGATGTTTAACACGTACAGTACACAGATATATTTATATTAAATTTACTCTCCTCAATTTATATAAAAGTTATTATATACTGACCAAATTCTAATCTCTATTTTAGATATTCTAAATGTTCATATCCCTAATTATTATTATCATTATCACTATCATTATTGTTATTATTATTATTATTATTATTATTATTATTAGTAGTAGTAGTAGTAGTAGTAGTAGTAGTAGTAGTAGCAGTAGTAGTGTTGTAGTAGTTGTAATAGTTGTAGTTGTAGTAGTATTAGTATCTTCTCTTGCACAGTTTTTCGTTTTCCACTGAAAATATTTTCCATCAAGTAGTATTATTACAGAATATTTCACAGAATATTCGCAGTGTCAGAAAACACAAACTTCTAAAGTGAGACAATTGGCTTTATTCCGGTTTTCTTAACATTATTGAAGTTTCCATTATTATTACTAAGTCTCTTCTTCTTCTTCTTCTTCTTATTATTATTATTATTATTATTATTATTATTATTATTATTATTATTATGTTGTCATTTTTCATTATATTTCGATTTCTGCTATGGTCTCACTACCAACCAAGTCTCCCTTAACATCCCTAGCGTTACATAGAAACAGTTCTTCTTAGTGTGTGGGCTGTACTTAACAAGACATTTTTTTATATCTCTTAAGCTGGGGTTTTCAGGCATGTGTTGTTTTGTTCCATTTTTTATCATTCCAAGTGCACCTACTATCACTGGCACAACTCTTGTTTTCAATTTCCACATTTTTTCTATTTCAATTTCCAGGTCTTTATATTTTGACAGTTTTTCAAATTCCTTGATTGCTATGTTACAATCCGCTGGACAAGCCATATCAATTAATAGACAAGTTTTCTCCTTCTGGTTTATTTGCTTCAATTTTTCTGTCTGTGTAGATGGTGTAATCAAATAGAATGGTGACATCTTCTATTTTTGTAACCGTAGCTGGGTGATGTTCATACCAGTGTTTGTTTAAATATTTTCCATAGTGTTTGCACATTGTCCAATGTAAATATTGCCCCACTCTATCGTGTCGATTTTTATATTCATTTGGGGCAAATACAGAACATCCTGAGATTAGATGGTCTATTGTTTCTTGGTATTTACCACAGAACCTGCATTTTGCATCCACATTATTATATATAATATTTGCCTGAAAGTTACTAGTAAAAATACTTTGGTCTTGCGCTGCAAGAATAAAGCCTTCAATCTCAGACTTTAATCCATATATTATTATTATTATTATTATTATTATTATTACTATCATTTTTCCCACATTGAATGTTCACACAACGAGTAACTGTTAGCGTAACTCTGAAAGTGTCGTGATAACAATTCTCATCAGTATTCCATCTACCGACATAATATTATAGCTATTTTCAATGACGTCTACACCTCATTGTTTCCTGTAGTTGTTCTTTGAATTTCCAATTCCGTTAGCCTCATTCGAAGTCACTTCGCGACCGATCCCAGTGCTCTAATATTAATTGGTTCAAATGTTACCTCAATTTTTTACAACTTTCTCATTTTGCTGGTACGGTCGAGATACTTTTCAATCTATTTCATATCTACCCTATTTACATTATTCGGACTATTTTCCTCATCTTTCTTTTCATTTGTTCGTCGTTTCGGCAGTTGTACGCTTCGGCCTTCTTTCATATCTACTATGTGGCCCACTGAAACCTCCAGCTCCACGATATGTTATATGTCTGGTAACTAATACCAAATTCATTTTCATGGCATGTATCAGCTGATGTGTTTGAATCTCAAAGTTCCAAAAGATTTTATGTTTAATGTCTTCAGACAAATTCTGATATGTTCATATATCATTGTTCTGCATAGTACCTTTCACAGTTCCCAATAGATCATCTTCTTTGAACATTCAAGCCTATTCTTGTATCTTTTTCTTTGCCAGCTTACTACATTCACCGATTATTGTGTTCACTGAAATATTTTTGTTTACATACTGTTTATATTTTCTGTTTAACCATATTCTATTTGCCCTAACATTTATATAGTCAGTTTTGTGGTGTTGTTTAGGGCTGCTATTAAGAGCGACTTTTCCTTTTCTAGCCATGACTATATCAATTTATCTGCTATTCCATCGAAGTGTCCATATAAATCTCTTTCTTCTCATTTTTTTTATTTCTTTGAGTGTTTTCTGTGTTTCGGTTCATTTTTCTGTTGGTTGAAGTGCAATATTTTTGGCTTCGGTTACTTGCCTTATGTCAACCTGTCTTGTATAATGTTCAACCTATTTGATTTCAGAGTCGGTTCAGCGCTCGACGCTAACTAGTCTTCTTTCTCCTTCTTTTCTTTTAACATAGAGCCTGTCGAGGTTTTCTCTCGTGTGCAGAGTTTTAAGTATTAGCATTTTTATGATTCTATTACGTCGGGTAACCGAATTATGTGAAATAATACAAAACAACTTAATAGTATAAAAATAGGTGTATTGACAGGAAAGAGAAGTATTTACAAGAGGTGAGGATTAGTAGAATACAGAACAAGGTATTTAGTATACAGTATCGTCGTAGAGACGTGATAGATTGACTAGTAGAACACTTCCGGTGCATTACCAGAAATACCCGACGGACTCGCTCACTCGACTTCCTTGCTCGACTTCCTTCCTCGAGGTATAATCACTACTATTTTATATAGTGATTCGAATAGTCCAGTTCCGTGGAAAGGTGGAGAGCGCCCCACCAGGTTCATATTCATTTCCTCTTTTTTTCCTTTTAATAATATTAAAAGTGTATTTCTACAATGAATGCAATTCAAATTTTTCTTCCGGTAGGTTTCTTCTGACATGCATTTAATAGCAAGTATTTTTGTTCTTCTGAGCTATTCAGTGCTGATTGCTCTCCTATCTTTACCTTGGATTATAACTCCTTTCGAAATATCCCGGGATTTATAACAATTTCCTTTAAGTATCTTGATGATTTCCGGACTGGGATGTTCAATTCCTTTCGTTGTTTATTTTCTTCATTTATTTATTACAAGCATATCACATTTCTAACATCTCCTTTGATGATATATTCTTAAAAAATGCCTCGGTATTTGTAACCATCCTCTCCAAAAGTATCCTAATTATTTCCTGACTGGATGTTTTAATTACTTTCTTTGGTTCTATTTTTCAATTATCCATTACCAACTTTGAATATTTCTTAATGCCAAATTTCGTTCTTATGTCTTGCCTGAAGATTCTGATCCTTTATACGAGAATTTATATTTTTTTTTCTTCATGGCAAAAATGTTAGGATCATTCATTTACATAGGTGTTTCATTTATTTTGGTAATTCTGTGAACCTATAACCTTGGTAACATTTTGTTTTTTATAGCGTTTAACCTTATCATCCCGATGCTATATATTAGTGAGGATAGTGTGGAAAATACTTTTTTTTATGTTTTCTTTTTATGTTCCGTTCTACTGTTCTTTTGCAGCTGCTTGTTTTTCGTAAAAATATCTTCCATATCCTTGAAGTAATTTATCTTTTCTCGGCTGGGATTCTGTAACCTTGATTCAGTCAGTTAAGTGCCATACGTGATACACGCTTTGGGAGATCATGTCTCGGAAGAGACATGACTAACTGGGCAGAATATTATCCCGCAGTAGGTTGCCATTGCTTTCTGCGGTAGACTGGTTGCCAGCCAAGACTATAGAACCCAATCTGTTCTATTATTTAACCCATAACTGGAGGGAAGAGGCGGATTAATACCTTTCCCAAGGATATTTGTGCGTAAGTGAATGTCACGAATTCAACTTGAATTCGAACTCGGCTCCCTGATTTGTCGTTCCGAGTCGATATCCACTGCTCCACAACTGCTTTAATATACGATTCAGCAGTAAAATATAATGATGGTTACTGATGGAAACAGTGAGTTTTCTTAGAAGATACCTGTTTTGTTTATGCACTTATTTTACAGCTATTCACCTCTTCAACTTTGCCTTCGTTATGAAGTTCCAGAACTCTCTTATAATGTTCTATAAATTATTATTATAATGTTTGTGCATTGTATTATCTAGACCTTTAGTATAATGAAGAATGTTTCTTTTAAGTTTACGTCACAGTTTCTTATTTCTTGTTTTCGCTTCTTTCAGTATACATTGAGGATGTACAATAGGTCATACACCCCTCTTGTTTCCTGTCAACATACGATCTGTTCTGGAAATAGATTTCTGAGGTTACTTTTGTTGTCAATATTTTTAATTCAGTGGTAAGCATTTTATGAGTCTGTCGTTGTTTGAACGTGACATCTTTCTGGATCTAGGTAGTTTTTTCTGTCATATATTCAGAGATTGTTGAATTTTTCCAGAAATTTATGTAAATGTTGTTCTTATGAATATTTTGAATATGTCTTAACCAGAGGTTATGAATTATATCATAGCTAGACACTAGCCAATCGCCAATGTTTAATAAACCTTTTTCAATTATTCTTGTCTAGATAGCTTTTCTTTAGTATCATTAAATTAAGGATTTCTTTCGGATTTCCTGTGTTGCGAGAAATATATCACTCAGTTTGTAATCAGTGAGAAGGGGAAAGCCATTTAAGAGGGAGCAATTTGGGGCAAAGTTTATGACAAAACGTTTTCATTATCTGGCAAGGATGAAATTATCATAGTGTCATGAATGATAGTAGACACTGAAGCTTTTGACTTTGAGAATTTTATTTCAATGTTTCCAGAACTCACGGGAACCATTGCTTTTGTTTTCGATCTTAGCTTAGACTGACTGTGCTTAACTGCTCATTGTAATTTCTAGAACTGTCTTGAGATTATTGATGACAATTCTGAATGCAGCAAAGGTTTTACTATACTGTTCTTTATGATGGCGATAGTAATAGTAAGTTTGTTAAGCTATAGCTTCAACATATTTTGGCGTGAAGCGAGGCTGGCTATTGTTTTGGTTCATATATTGATAGGAGATAAATCTATCCATACCGGAAAAGGATCAATTCAAAAATTATATATATATATATATATTCTAAACATATACTGTTAAATATAAGAGACAATGAATGTTTATTATGTTAAAACACGAGCCGTTCTAAACATCGTATTTTGGCTTTAATTTCAGGTGAAAATAAAGAAAAAATTCTCCAAATTTGAATAATTTTTTATTAAGTTGGTTCTAAGCTTTCGGCACACATGAGCCATCTTCAGAGAGGCTACAAGGACGTTAACATAAAAACATCCACCATCATGACTAAAATCTCTCTGATATTACCTACATGATTTTAGTCAACAATACGATAATTCTCCTTCATACACAAAGTAAACAGAACCTTCAGAAATTGGAGGCCATCTATATTAAATCCAAACAACCCTCACTTAATAAAATCAGGTTTAAATCTTGTCATAACACATGACATTGCATTTAAATATGTGGTTGTTATCATTTCGAGCTCTCACACGGTTTGACGTCATAGAACCGCATTACAAATTTACGAACTGCGTTTGCTATTTTTGGTAACTGTTATCGTTGATTAGCAAAGTTTTATGTCAACACAAGATAAAATCGTCGCTGATGGTGGATGTTTTTATGTTAACGTTCTTGTAGCCTCTCCGAAGATGGCTCATGTGAGCCGAAAGCTTAGAACAAACTTAATAAAAAATCATTAAAATGTTGGAGAATTTTTCTCTTTATTTTCACCTGAAATTAAAGCCAAAATACAATGTTTAGAACGGCTCATGATTAAACATAATAGACACTCATTGTCTCTTATATTTAACAGTATATGTTTAGAAAATTATCTGCTGCCTCGATACACTATATATATATATATATATATATATATATATAATTTTATCCCACGATTAGTGTCTAGCTATGATACAGAGTAAAGCTTAACATTGTAATTTTGTTATTACAATGGTTTATAAAAGCATAATATCACTGCACAAAAAAATTCATGTTTCAGAATAAAATTGTTCCTCTTCAGGTGATATGTTAAAATAAAGGAAGTGAAACAGTTTTGTTCTGAACCATGGAAATTTTTGTGTAGTTATATTATGCTTTTATAATCCATGGCAATAACAAAATTACAATATATATATATATATATATATATATATATATATATATATATATATATATATATGACATTAAATTTTGATTTGACTTGACATTCAAAACGAAAGAAGCAAATAATATTGTAACAGATTTAGGCAATTTTAAAAATAAATAATTATCTATCTACGTTAGCTGGGAGACCCCACTTTAAAATGACTTTCTATGACTTTTCGCCTATGTGGGGAGGCAGATAAATATTGTGTGAGCCAGCGCTCTGACTGTTGAACTCTCTGCCTTCAGAATGATTGGCAACTGTCTTCCTCACTGCCTTCGAGCAGAAGAAACCCAGACAGTGCTCCTGCCTTGTGCAGGTTCTTCGGGAAATTTTTGGCTCGAAGATTCACTTAAAAAGGCCTTGTGTCGTATTTCGTTCTCTTGGGAAGGCAGTTTAATATTGAATGAGTTGTCGCTCTAATATTATTGGAATCTTCTGACGGAAAAGAACCAAAACGAGTCTATGCCGAAAGGCAGAGTCTCGTGTCGGTTAAATAAATCAGTCAGTCAGTTAAGTCCCATGCGCGATACACGCTTGGGCGATAATGTCTCGAAAGAGACATGACTGACTGGGCAGAAGATTATCCCGCAGTAGGTTGCCATTGCTTTCTGCGGTAGACTGGTTGCACGACCAAGGCTATAGAACCCAATCTGTCCTGTTATTTAACCCATAACTGGAAGGAAGAGGCGGATTAATACCTTTCCCAAGGGTATTTGCGCGTAAGTGAATGCAAGGAATGTCAACTGGAATTCGAACTCGGTTCCCCGATTTCTCGTTCCGAGTCGATATCCACTGCGCCACAAAACATGACCTAATTCCGCTTATGCGGAATCTATGGGGAATTTTTGCCAGAGCGTACTCGTTCAGAATGTCCCATTAAAAAACCTGCATTGTACCACATCTAGCCTTTGTGGAGAGGCTTGCATAAGTACCTAGCACTTTTAACATGCGGTGAACTAGACAAGACGAGCACGAATTCCTCATCACAGAAATTCAAACAAAAATAACTACTTGTTAAATCAGTCAACTTTGTTACAGCTCTCAATCTTTCTGCCTCTTTAAAAGTAAGTTTAGTAAACCCCAATGCAGACTGATAAAACTGTTTCGCATTCTAGAAGATACGCTAAATGTCATCGCTAATTGAGCACTGCTAAATTTTTCAATTCAATATTTTATGTGGATCCTTCGGCACAAGCAGATAAAACACGTCCTTTTGTTTTGTTTTAAACAAAAAAACAAAAAAAAAAAAATGAAAGAAGCATACAAGCTAATCTACGCAATCATTGAATCCGAAAATGAGAAGTTATTTTCATTTAAAACAACACCTTTACACTGATGCCGAAACTCATTTATTTTTACACACACAGAGGCACACACACACACACACAGATACACGCACAGACACACACACACTCACACATATTTATATATATATATATATATATATATGCTTTTTAATATCATCTTTGGTTATAATATAAATGATGATTAAACACATTCTAAAAAATAAAGGAAAAGTTAATG
Organism: Ascarosepion bandense; assembly: GCA_037127315.1. Lineage (NCBI taxonomy): Eukaryota > Metazoa > Mollusca > Cephalopoda > Sepiida > Sepiidae > Ascarosepion > Ascarosepion bandense. The sequence goes on along the minus strand of JBBBDQ010002204.1, from coordinate 856,991 downwards.
TCAGTGTTTTAATTACATATTATTTGAATTGCTCAAAATGTTAAAAAAATAAAATAAATAAAATAAAAAAATTAAAAAAAGAATTTTAAAATATTATAAGCTGATGCCAAATTTAGCGGGAACAGTTTTTTGTTTCTTTATTTCATTTTTTCATTCGTAGCGAATTATTGCACAATTATAACAGATACATTAATTCATTATTGTTATTTAATATTTATTTTTTATGAGGAAGTGTTTAATTAACTTTCAGGTAATAACCAAAGATGATATTAACAAACAGAGCATACGTCTTTAGGGATAAGTTGTACACACACACACACACACACACACACACACACACACACACACACACACACGCACACACACACATTCACACACACTGAAACGCACACGTTCTGAAAAGTTCTCAGCCCAAACAAGGGATTACTTCAAAAATAAGATTTTTAGTCATTTGTCCGGTTTTACAGATCGGGCTGACAACATTTCAGCACCTCTACACATATAATCCAAATACGTAACACACACTCTCTCTCTCTCTCTCTCTCTCTCTTTCTCTCACACGCACACACACACTCACAGGCATATACATAAAGTCATTAATGTATAAAGAAAAGTGTGTTGGAATCTATTCACTGATTGTGCGAATACTGCATACAAGTATACACAGTAACGTAAATTAATAAATATACATATGAGTGTACACATTTGTACGCATTATTATTCAGTGATTAATGAAACAATGGTCAACGTAGTATGATCAGAGCTGTTTTATATATATATTAATAAGAAGTCATGCCATCGACATAGAACAATATGTTTATCTATTAATATATATATATATATACAGAGAGAGAGAGAGAGAGAGTGAGCGAGAGAAAGAGTCAGAGAGATAGTGATAGAGTAAGAGAGAAACACACACACACACACGCACACATATATATATATATATATATATATATATAGTGTATCGAGGCAGGCGATAATTTTCTAAACATATACTGTTAAATATAAGAGACAATGAATGTCTATTATGTTTAATCATGAGCCGTTCTAAACATCGTATTTTGGCTTTAATTTCAGGTGAAAATAAAAACAAAAATTATTCAAAATTTGAATAATTTTTTATTAAGTTGATTCTAAGCTTTCGGCTCACATGAGCCATCTTCAGAGAGGCTACAAGGACGTTAACATAAAAACTTCCGCCATCAGCGACGATTTTATCTTGTGTAGACATAAAACTTTGCTAAGTAACAATAACAGTTACCAAAAATAGCAAACGCTGTTCATAAATTTGTAATATATATATATATATATATATATATATATATATATAGATAGATAGATAGATAGATAGATAGATAGATATCCAAGTGTATAAAGAACAAAGAAAAAATTAACAACATTCAAAACATCAATTTAGAACAGTGCTCAATATAAAAATAGAGCTATGAATATTTTTTTATAAATTATAGTTTAGCACATGTACAAATTATCATCTACTACAATTTTTTTCACACTATCTGATGAGACATTGTCCTTTAAATATCGAAACAAAATGTACACTTTGTAGTAAATGATAATCTGCACATGTTCTAAACTATATTTTTAATAGATAGATAGATAGATAGATAGATAGATAGATAGATAGATAGATAGATAGATAGATATGATAGATGAGATAGAATAGACTGAGATAGATAGATAGATAGATAGATAGATAGATAGATATGAACAGACTAGATAGATAGATAGATAGATAGATAGATAGATAGATAGATAGATAGATATGAACAGACTGAGATAGATAGATAGATAGATAGATAGATAGATAGATAGATAGAACAGATGAGATAGATAGATAGATAGATAGATAGATAGATAGATAGATAGATAGATAGATAGATAGATATGAACAGACATAGATAGATAGATATGAACAGATTGAGAATGACAGATAGATAGCTAGATATGAACAGACTGAGACAGACAGACGGACAAACAGACAGACAGAGACAGATAGATAGATAGATAGATAGATAGATAGATATGAACAGACTGAGATAGATAGATAGATAGATAGATAGATAGATAGATAGATATGAACAGACTGAGATAGATAGATAGATAGATAGATATGAACAGACTGAGATAGATAGATAGATAGATAGATATGATAGAACAGATGAGATAGATAGATAGATAGATAGATAGATAGATAGATAGATAGATAGATAGATATGAACAGACTGAGATAGATAGATAGATAGATAGATAGATAGATAGATAGATAGAACAGACATAGATAGATATGAACAGATTGAGAATGACAGATAGATAGCTAGATATGAACAGACTGAGACAGACAGACGGACAAACAGACAGACAGAGACAGATAGATAGATAGATAGATAGATAGATAGATAGATAGATAGATATTTTTAGTTGTTTTGTGCATATCTTAACGAAACAAAATTAAAAAATTGCGAAATTGAATGACAACAGTAAAAGGTGATTATATAAATAATGCTTTAAAATTATAGCAGGACTGTACATATATAAGCACGCATGTGCGCACACATACAAAAAGTGGAAAAAAATATTTTGAAAACTTTAGTTTAATCTTGGACAATACGGTAATTTTTTTTTTTTTTTTTTTTGCTTCGTAACATCATTGAAGATGAGGAAAAAACTTGAAGAAGCGGAAATGTGGTTCTATAGAAGGATGATATCATGAACCGAGCATGTGAGGAATGATGAGGTGTTGGAAAGAATGGCAACGAAACGAAAATTAATACTGAGCATCAGGAAGAGACAACTGAAGTTCCTGGGACATGCAATGAGGAAGGAGGGCTTGGAGAACCTGATACTAACAGACCAGATAGAAGGAAAAGAGACAGTCGAAGGCAACGTATAACATATTTGAAGAGCCTGATCAGGTGGATGACGGAGCATGGGTAGCGAGGTGTAACAGGAGAAAATATACTAAGAGCCACCAGAGATAGAAAGACGTAGAGAGCCATGGTCGCCTACGTCCTGAAAAGACAGGACACATAGAAGAAGACGGTGATCTTTTTTTTTTTTTGCTTTGTTTTTTTGCTTTTGTTTGTAAAAAAGGAAAAAAAATCAGCTAATCACAGAAGCAGGTGAAGTTACTTTTATCTTATGAAAGTAATCAGGCAATTTAAAATCAATTTGCAATATTCTGCTTTTCAATCGTTACTCCACGGTGGAGTACCTATTGTAAATGCTTTTAACTAAGCACAATGTGATATATTCAACGACATCTCTTGACTAAACGTCATGTTGGTACACAACAATTTCACAACGTGTGTGAATAAGGGCAGAAGACGTAATCTGGTCACACGCTTTACTTATATGTAAGCATTTAACTCAGTCAGTTAAATGCCAACGTGATACGCCATTGGGTGATCATGTCTCTTTCAAGACATAACTGACTAGGTAGAAGATTTTTTCATTAGTAGGTAGCCATTTCTTTCTGCGGTAGACTGATTGCCAACTAAGTCTATAGAACCCAATCTTTCCTGTTATTAAACTAATAGTCGTAGAGAGAAGAGATGAATTCATATCTTTCCCAAGGGTATTTGCACATTAGTGAATAAAACAAATTCAACTGAAATTCGAACTCGGATCTCTGATTTCTCATTCCGAGCCGATATCCATTCCCACCACAATGCATTTAACTAGGAAAATATATTTAAACAAAAAGGAAAGCCAGCTAACCATGGAAACAATTTAATTTGCTTATATCTTAGCGGTCGGAGATCTGAAATAAGAAAACCTCTTTTCTAGTTTGATCTATCATCCGTTTTCTCATTGATATTTTGATTAAATTGTGAGCGGACAATCATAATGACTGATTTATGAGTTGTAATATTTTTACATCATATTCAGTTAAGTGCCATACGTGATACACGCTTGGGCGATCATGTCTCGAAACATTGACTGAGGAGTAAGTTGCCATTACTTTCTGCGGTAATCGGTTTGCCAACTAAGGATATAGAACCCAATTTATCCTGCTATTTAACCCATAGCTGGAGAAAAAAGCGTAATTGTGCGTAAGCGAATGCAACTGGAATTCGAACTCGGCTCTCCGATTTCTCGTTCCGAGCTGATATCCACAGCACCATAATGAACATTTTCCCATATTACTAAAGTTCATCGGTTTGTTCGTCAAATTCAAATTACTACAGTTTCTACTGTAGCTAATGACATAAGGGCGCTGTAAGTGGATTTGGAGTTTTCTTTTTCTATGTACGGTGTCCCTTCAGGTCGTTCGCGCTCATAGCTCCCCACAACTTCCTATTCTTTGTAACACTTAGTAAGGTTTGATTTTACTTTGTCTCTTCTAATCAATTTCTCTTCAGTCATCATCTACAAAAATTCGTTTGGTAGGTTATTCGTTTCTCTCCTATCTTCCTGTCGTCTTCAATGTGTACTGAGAGTGTCAGATTCTCCGTGCCCCTTTTTCTCATCAGGTGTCCGAGAAATGTCAGCTATCTTATTTATTATTCTAAAATTTTGTTTAACAATTCTTCGTTACTTACATGTTCAGTCAATGTAATTCTCAACATCTTTCTGTAGAATCGCATCCTTTGCCTCAATTTTCTTCTTCATCTGTGCGGACTAATGTTAAATGTTACTAATATTACATACTACTAATATGACATATTATTTAATACTATTTTTGTTTCTACCAAACAAAGTTTTCTTGTTTCTTAATCGATTTCAAGTTCTAATTGAGTCTGTAACATTCCCTTCAGATTAATAACCTCGGGAAAAGTATGAACACATATTCTCCCCTAACTAAGGATTAAACGATAGGTCAATGTATTTAAACCTGGGCGGTAGTCAAAGTAAGAGGCGGAAAACTTTGAATTGAAAACCAAATGGAGAAGGCAACGAGAAACCAATCCACTAGATTTCTTAAGAAGGCAAAGTAATTCACAAATATTGAAGAAATGAAGACGTGAAGAACCATTTACGTCCTGAAAGAACATGTCACTAAAAAGAACTGTAGTCATGTTCTGTTAAACTGTAATGCTAGTTATTACCCTGGAGCGAGACATCACACACACACACACACACACACACACACACACACACACACACACAGAGAGGCAAAAAGTTCCATTTATAAATAAGTTTAGATAGGTACTATATATATATATATATATATATATATATATATATACTCAAGAAACAAGATTTAGTCACGTGGGAAAAGAAGAAGATAAATATTGAAAAGAGGAAAGAGAGAGAGAGAGAGTGAGAGAGAGAGAGAGAGGAGGGAAAAGTAGAAGAACAGAATAAGAGGAAAAGGGGGTTTTACTTAAAGAATTTGAACTTACTTTTCCCTTTTTCTATCCCCACGTGACTTCGTCAAGACAAATTTGAGACATTCACTGTTGTATGAATTTGGTTTGAAAAGCGGTTGGGGTCGCGAAATAGAGTATTACCAATGGATTTATAAAAATATCTAAATTTTGTTTCCTAATTATAATACTCTGTTAAATTTAGCAATAAATTTTAATATTCTCTTTGAGTTATCTTTGGTGTCTGTCTATAGTGGAATTTACCTAACCAAATTTCAAGGATTCTACTTTAGTAGATAGACTAAACTATCGACCGGTTCACACTCCACTCACGTCTATTGAACAGGTGAAGAGGCTCATCCTTTGTTCCCTGTTTAGGATGTGGTTTCCGGTTTTCTCTTTTCCAATCTTTTCACTCTTACGTAGCCCCATGCGCATCAGTGGTGTTACCGCCTTGCTCGGGGTGATATGATTAAAATATATATATATATATATATATATATATATATATATATATATATATATATATATATATATATACTCCTGATACTCCTGAATAAGAGTAGATAGTTTCCATCGTCCAATTCACACTACTCCCTAATCTTCTCAGTAGGTTTATCCCTTGTTTTGAATCACGTTCCGTTTCCTTCTAAAATCTTTTAATTCTCTTTCACACTTATTCAATAGCCCCTTGCATCTTAGTATTATTATCGCCTTACTTGGGCTAAACTCATTTTATATATAAATGATATCAACTACGAACACGCTAACAATGTGCTTACCGTGTTCAGAACATAAAATATACACACTACTCTACAAACATATATAACAATACATGCATTCTGTTACACGTAAAATAAAATTCATTCTCAATAATGGCTTAAAGTATAGCCGAAAGCGCTCGGAAAAACAAAACATTTGAACAATTTTTAAATTATTTATGTCCTGAAAAGAAAAAAATCAGATGAAAATGTACATAAAAAAAACTTAATCATAATACCATGTCTGTCAGTTTTAATGAAACCTGTATAAAAGAGAGATTGCTTCCCAATAAACAATATAAGCAATAATATATGACAGAACATGGAAAAAACAGAAAACACACACACTACACACATACACACACACACACACACACACACATATATATATATATATATATATATATATATATATAGTGTTAAGTTGTGATGATGTTTAGTGCCAATATCGTTGTTCTTTTTGTTTATTGATTTTTTAAAGGTTTACTGGTAGGAAGACATTTTTGGCAAGCAGGTTTTTGTCATAAAGTGCTCGATATCGAGAGCGTTAATAGAATCAATGTGAATAAGCTTTTCACATGACTGATCAGAGTTACGTCGATGTGAGTTTTGTGAAGGATTTGTTATGTTTTCACTCTTCAGGGATTTTGTTTCTCATATATATATATATATATATATATATATATATATAATCAGTTTTTTCCAAGCAAGGTGTCAATGCCACTAAGACTACTGGCAGTGAAAGAGAATGAAAAAACTTTAGAAGGGACCGAAAAAACGATCCTTAACCGAGAACAAAGGATAAACCTACCCTTGTTCAAAAGATTGGAGAGTACTGTGAACTGAACAATATACAAATTTAACTGCTCCTATTAAGGAATATTTTTTTTTTTGTTTTATTACTTAGTTTTGGGTCATAATAAAATTAGACCAGTGCACGTTTGTATTAAAAAGGGTTCAATACAATTATAATGTAGAACTTTTGAATATTCTTCATTTGTAAACGAGTTATTACGTGACCTAGGTTTCTACCATCTGGTTTCTTCAGGCGATTTGCAATAAAACGCTTGAAGACACCACATGGTAGAAACCTAAGTCGCGTAATAACTCGTATACAAATGAAGAATATATATATATATATATATATATATATATATATATATATATATTAATGAATTAATTGTATATTGCGACGCGGAAATTTCTATGTTTCGAGATACAGTGTCTTCATCAGGTAATGTTTAATGTTGGTTGTACAGATGATTTACATTTAAATAACAAAAATTTTAGGTTTGCTGTGTATGTATGTGGGAAGCTATAAAATTTACATGTGTGTTTCTTTTAACTAATCAGAGCGAAGATTCATTTTGGAATGTGGCCCCAAAGAATACATACTAACCAAATTTTCCTTTTGTTTTTTTCTTTTTTTTCCCTAAAATACATGCCGGGGCACTCAAAATAATAAAACCTTGAGACCTCTTCCTCTGTAATTATATATATATATATATGTGTGTGTGTGTGTGTGTGTGTGTGTGTGTGTGTGTGTGTGTGTGTGTGTGTGTGTGTGTGTGTGTGTGTGTGTGTGTGTGTGTGTGTGTGTGTGTGTGTGTGTGTGTGTGTGTGTCATAAAGCATAAAAATGCATTTAATGTAGCTACGGTATAGCCAATGAAGACTGTACTAATTAAAAAAAATACTGGTCTGACTTACTAGCTTGTTAACGACTGTTACAAAGAAAGGCGATGGAGGCTTAATCTCCTTTGTTTAATTTCCTATTTACGAACAAAAACAAGAACGAGGCAAGATTAATAACTGATAATAAGGATGGACACATTACGTATGATGCATATTTCCTCACCTACCTCCTTATAAAGCAACAGATTTACCTTTCTATCTATTCACATTGCATTAATCAGGAAATCAATCAACTGATCAATAATCAATCTCAGTCTATTTACGTCTATCATTGAATCAATAAAGAAATAAAAATGAACAATCTTGTTATCTTGTTCGATCAGTTTTCATCAGTCTATCTGCATGATTACTGAAACTATCTAACATTAGTACATGATTTCCTTTATAGGATCCCCAACGAGCATTGAGTTTACTTGGATAGCATGCGAGATCTATCTATCTATCTATCTATCTATCTATCTATCTATCTATCTATCTATCTATCTATTTCAGTTTGTTCATATCTATCTATCTATCTATCTATCTATCTATCTATCTATCTTTATTCTATCTATTTCTATCTATCTATCTATCTATCTATCTATCTATCTATCTATCTATCTATCTCAGTCTGTTCATATCTATCTATCTATCTATCTATCTATCTATCTATCTATCTATCTATCTATCTATTTCAGTTTGTTCATATCTATCTATCTATCTATCTATCTATCTATCTATCTATCTATCTATCTATTTCAGTTTGTTCATATCTATCTATCTATCTATCTATCTATCTATCATATTTCAGTTTGTTCTATCTATCTATCTATCTATCTATCTATCTATCTATCTATCTATCTATCTATCTATCTAAGTCTGTTCATATCTATCTATCTATCTATCTATCTATCTATTTCAGTTTGTTCATATCTATCTATCTATCTATCTATCTATCTATTTCAGTTTGTTCATATCTATCTATCTATCTATCTATCTATCTATCTATCTATTTCAGTTTGTTCATATCTATCTATCTATCTATCTATCTATCTATCTATCTATTTCAGTTTGTTCATATCTATCTATCTATCTATCTATCTATCTATCTATCTATCTCAGTCTGTTCATATCTATCTATCTATCTATCTATCTCTCTCAGTTTGTCAATCTCTATCTATCTATCTATCTCAGTCTGTCAATATCTATCTATCTATCTATCTATCTATCTATCTATCTATCTATCTATCTATCTATCTGTCTGTTCCTGTTACTCATTTAGACCTATCTATTTATCTAGCTAGGTAGCTATATAGATAAGTAGATAAGTATCTAGATAGGTAGATAAAAATTAGCTAGTTAGCTATCACACTTTAAGTCTGTCCATATATATGTTCCACTGTTAGAAATTAACTTTCTTTTGAGAAGATGTTAAAATAATTTTTCAACTACAGTGCATATGTTTTTCTTTCTGCCTTGTCTAGCACTGAATCTTTTTAGCAGAATAAAAACTCAATCACTTTGTTTTTATCCTTAGGCACCTGTGATTGAGGGTACACTGCTTTTTTGTGCTTGTGTATTTGTGTGTAATTTTGCTACTGGTTTGTTATTTCAATTTACGCAATTCATAGGTTAATTTCTGCCATTTGTCTGGCTTTAAAAATAAACAGTAAAACAAAGGAGATCCCTGATTCTGTTTAGTTTTCCATTAGGCCCACCTTTTACCGGAGGATTACTTTTGTTGCGCGAGCCTCACCCTAATTTCGTTTTTTCATACCCCGAGCGTGTAAAGAATGAGTAGGTGTTCCCCCTTGCCACCAATAGTATCGTCCATCTGTCATCTCTAGATTCAGGACCGCCCACTTGCTGCGCCTGCTCCCTAACAAAATGCGGCAGCCACACCTCAGCGTGCAATCCAGATTATAAATTTTTTCCCTCTATTCTTTTTTTTTTTTTTTTTTACAACGTGGAGATTTCCTTTTGATCTCACCGAGTCAAGTGTCCACAGTTAATTATCATACGGTGTAGCTGCAATTCTGAGTTTTGTGAACACCTCTCCCTGGGGGCGAGGATAAACAAGCACAAAATAAAAGAAAATAAAAAAATAAAAAATTAAATTAAAAAAAAAAGGAAAAATTCTTTAATTTAAACTCGCAAACATTTTGCTTTCTTTGCGAACCGGTGCGCATGCGCGTGTTTAGGTCTTGCTCTTATGGTTGGTGTAAAAAAAAAAATCAGGAAAATAGGTGACTCTAAAAAACGAAAAAATAAAATGAAATAAAAAAGAATGTAGAGACGAAAAACTATCAGGACAGAAGAAATAAGCAGAAGTAAGGTGAAATTAAAATGGGTTTGTCAAAAAGATTTAAAAGGGAATACACTTAACGTCTTATACAGCTTTCGAAACAAAAGATTTAGTCGATCATCCTTTATTAAAACATTTCTTATATATATATATATATATATATATATATATATATATATATAAGAGAGACAACATGAAAACTGCACGATGCTTGTAGTCTTCTAAACGACTTTATCAATGCAATGAAGGATTTATTATATCGCACGTGTTTATATGTACAGAGGCGAGGATGTCATTGGTTTATCAAGTTTTAGAATTAACATTCATCAGGTGGTTGATAGATCGATCATAGCATAAATAGAGTACAATGTACCCTAATTCAAAATCAGCGGAAAAGTAAAATAAGCGAGAAACATACAATTTTTTTCTTAATTTTTAAATGACTATTGTTTGGATTGTGATTAGTTTCTTATTGGATTATTATTAGTTTCTTTTATAAGAAAAACATTGGATTATAAGAAAATTAGTTTCTTTTATAAGAAAAAAATTGGATTATTAGTTTCTTTATTGGATTATTATTTTCTTTATTGGATTGTGATTAGTTTCTTTATTGGATTATTATTAGTTTCTTTATTGGATTATTATTAGTTTCTTATTGGATTATTAGTTTCTTATTGGATTGTGATTAGTTTCTTTATTGGATTATTATTAGTTTCTTTATTGGATTATTATTAGTTTCTTTATTGGATTATTATTAGTTTCTTTATTGGATTATTAGTTTCTTATTGGATTGTGATTAGTTTCTTTATTGGATTATTATTAGTTTCTTTATTGGATTATTATTAGTTTCTTTATTGGATTATTATTAGTTTCTTTATTGGATTATTATTAGTTTCTTTATTGGATTATTAGTTTCTTATTGGATTGTGATTAGTTTCTTTATTGGATTATTATTAGTTTCTTTATTGGATTATTATTATTTTCTTTATTGGATTATTAGTTTCTTATTGGATTGTGATTAGTTTCTTTATTCGATTATTATTAGTTTCTTTATTGGATTATTATTAGTTTCTTTATTGGATTATTAGTTTCTTATTGGATTGTGATTAGTTTCTTATGCTATGGTATGCATTGGTGCTGTTACTATTCAAATGTTGAATGATGAATTCAACCGATATCTTTTAATTTTTCACAATATTTGCCGTTGTATATGTTGGCTAGGGAAAGCAGTAATTCTTTCAAGAAAAAGCGAGATTAGGAAAAAATCTGGGAGTAGATTGATATTTTGATAATATTCCATGGCGGCACTCACGAGAATTTTCATTCTGAGCAAATTACTTTCTTTTTTATGATTCAGCATTTTTTAGATTATATTGTGGTCGAATTTATTTATATGTATGACTAGTGTTTTATGAAATTGTTATTTATGAGGTCCCTTTTGTGTTCATGGTTATGTTTTGTTTGTACTTTTTGTTTTTTTAATTTCTGCTTGTTTCTTCAATGTATTGTGAGTAACAGTTTTGGCAATTTATTTTATATATGTATGCTTTTGAATGATTATTGTTATGAGTGATTTTCGTTCTGATTATATCCATAAATATTTTGGTAGTAGTTGTTGACTATTTAGATGGTGTTTAGATAGAATTAGTGGTTCTGGATAGTGAATACTGCGAAGTTGGTAGGTAGTGTTATGTATCTGTTTTTTTTTTTTGTTTTTTTTTGTTTTTTGTTTTTTGGGGGTTTTTTTTTTAGTCTATTATTGTGGATAATGTCATTTTTATTGCGGTCGTGTATTTTTTGTATGCCCCTCTCTCTCTCTCTCTCTCCCTCTGCGTTGTGGAAGAAGTAATAAGGTTATAGGGGTTTTTTTGAATGTGTTTTCTAATGGTATTTATTCTCTAGCTAGGTATTAGGAGCTGCAAATTATTAATGCACTTAAGTAAAAACCAGTAATTATTCTAGATTTAATTTTATAGGAGTGGTTTGAATAGAAGTTGACCAGATCTTTTTTGTTGCTGGCTTTTCTGTTACCGTCAATGTTGATTTCGCTATTATTTCTGTGTAACATGATATTTACGAAGGGAAGGGTGTAGTTATCTTCAGGTTCAAAGATCTGTTAAAATATTGTTTTGTGGATTAATTAGTAAGGATATGTCTATGTACCTAGATATCATGTTACACAGAAACAATCTTAACTAATCTAAAGCTAAGATTTTGAAACTATTCAAGACATTAATAAATTAATATTTTAGAGATGAGGTTATCTAAAATTAAAAATCTGCCAGCTTTATAGTGGCAGAGGTTAAAGTAGATTATGGAAACCGTATGCCAATCATGGATTAATTTCGTTATTATTATTATTATTATTGAGTATATGATAAAACCCTACAGAAAGAAAAAAGTCTCTGTGTTTCGAAGTGGGATTGTAAATTAGTTTTGAAAAAGGCATGAAACCTTCAATGTTTAGTCGATTCTTTGAAATCCATTGGGTAGCTCGATAATTTTAGCTTGAAATGATTATATATATATATATATATATATATATATGTGTGTGTGTGTGTGTGTGTGTGTGTGTGTGTGTGTGTGTGTGTGTGTGGTCAGCTATGCTTGATTTTTCTATCGCCCCTCCTGTTACAGGCTTGCGATGTTCTTGTAGCCTTAGCATAAGGGGGCAGCCTGTTTCTCCTTTATATTTCTTTCCACAGCTACATGGAAAGGGGTACACAGAGTCCTTAGTCATGTCCTCCTCTGTTGTGGGGTCTTACACGGGAGAGGTACCTACGAAGTATAGAACCACTTCTGAAAATTGTCCTTATGTTATATGGACTACAGATCCTTTGTATTTTCTCCAATAACCCATTTCACATAGGGTAGACTGACCGAGGTTGTTTTCTGAGAGTTTTTATACTCATGCACCCTCCCTTCCATGTTTGTTGGAGTTGTCATGTACCCTGGATATTTGTTACGTTGTAGGGTACTGCTGATACCGACCACTTCCTGTTCGTATATTTCTGGGTTGTCGCTTATGACATTTGTTTGATGTTGTAAGCAGCGGACGATCCCCTTATTTACATTGTATGGGTGGTGTGAGTTGAAGTTGAGATATTGTCCGGTGAATGCTGGCTTGCAGTATATGGATGTCTTGAACCCCACCTCTGTTCGAGTTATTAGCACATCCAGGAATGCCAATTAGTTGTCCCTCTCTTTTTCCACAGTGAACTGTACGGGTGATATTATTGAGTTCACATGGTCCAGTAGTGTCTGAACCTCCTTCCTTCTAACATGTTTCTATTTTATTAAAGCTTCATCAGAGATTGAGAGAAAACAGACTAAAAGACATAAACTCTGGTATTTTTAAGTTTGTTTGGGTCTCATTGGTCAATGATATGCCATGTGCATTGGTCAATGACATGCCATGTGCATTGAATCTGTAGATAATTCTATATCCATGCAAGATTGTGATGATTCTTTTATGCATAACTGGGCATTAGATGGTAATTGGTGTTCGTAATTGTATGGGTGTACCTGTTTGTCTAGTTTGAAGTTATAATGTCTTCATCTTTGTGTTATCATCTCATCGCAGGGGGATCAGATCATTCTAAATTATAACTGATCATGTATTCTTTGTATTATATATATATACATATTATTAGTTGTTTGAACATTATTTTTGATCGATACTCGTATATTTCGTAACGGATTTCGTAAATCTATCTATCTATCTATCTATCTATCTATCTATCTATCTATCTATCTATCTATCTATCTATCTATATGTATATACAGTACTGTGCAAAAGTATTAGGACAAGAAATATTTTATCTTTTATGAACCATCAAAACAAATTTTAAAATCACCCCTGTCCTAACACTTTTGCACACTACCGGTAGTGTGCTAAAGTATTAGGACAGGGAGGAATTTCCTAAAAACCTCACTGAAATTCAAATATAGGATGAAAAGCCAAGTAAATTCCTAATAAATACTGATTATTTAAAACTAGGTGTGAAAGAAATGTATTAAAAAGAAGTTATATTTAATGTTTCCTATTTTCTATTAAACACGTTATTTTGAAACTACACATAATTCTATTATCCTTGGATATGACTGACATTTTTCTCATTTCCCCCTCTCGAATTGATAAATCTAATGTTACTTCGCAAGACAGACTTTGGGAACAAATACGAGCTGCTTGGCAGGAGATACCATTAGATGCATTGAAGAAGCTTGTAATGTCAATGCCTGATAGAATGAAGGCTGTGATTAAAGCAAAAGGCTATTATACTAAACATTAAGCTTATTTTGTAACAAGTATTTTTTTGTTGTTAAAACATTTGTTGAGTAAATCAACTACATTACTTTAATTAAATTGTTTATTTTCTGTCAATATGTCTCATAAAGGATAAAATAGTTCTTGTCTTAATACTTTTGCACAGTACTGTATATATATATAGAATTAAGATATTTTTGAGATTTGAAAAGATGCGTTATCTCTCGAAATCGAACAACACAAAATTACACAAAATTATATTCTTTTATATCTCATTCTCTGATGAAGCTTTAATAAAAGTGAAACATGCTAAACGGATAAATGTTTTCTCCTTGTTATTTATTCTATCATTCTGTCGGATTCCGTTCAATATTTGATTCATATTTATATATATATATATATATATATATATATATATAGGGAGGGAGAAACAGAGAGGAAGAAAAATAAACACACAGACAAACAGACACTGAAAAAGACAAACAGACACGTTATCATAAATCATAAGTCAAGTAAACAATTAAATGTAATAATTAAGAGTGTCATTAAGTGACTTCAGTAAAGATTTTTTTTCTGTTAATTAAAAAAAAAATGTTCTCAGTCTTATTTAAAACCCAAATTCCAAATACTAATTCAAATGCTACCGAAAATTTTGATTTCGTGTAAAAAATTTAAATAGCAAAATAATTGCAAATTGCTATGCAATTTTAAAACAAAGTACGAATAAATTGTAATCGAATAAATCGTAAACATATATATTTTCACGTTATAAAACACGAGCAGGAAATACATGCAAACAAATAAATAATGCAGCCCTTTTTAGTACTATCGTACTTACGTTTAACGGTGGAAATGACGTCATCTTGAGTCACTTGGTTCCACCAAACGTGAGAACGTCAAAATTAGCCCATAACAGTTCTATAATCATACAATTCTTGAGAACTTATTTATTAACAAAAGTACTCGGGGAAATAATAAAGTAAAATGAAAAATTATTATGTTCTTTGGTAAATTTACCAATAACATAAAACAACCAACTTGAAAATATGAAAAAAAAAGATCAAAAGAAATTGAACAGACATAACTTGTCGATAGTATTCAACCAAACATGTTTGAAATTAAATGAATATATGTATATACCCGCAACATTTACTTCTGTATCTATGCTCATGTGTGCCAAGTAATGTTAAAAAAAGTCTACCTCAGATAGATAGATAGATAGATAGATAGATAGATAGATAGATAGATAGATAGATAGATAGATAGATAAGTACACAGGTAAGTACTCACCTACCATTTTTTGGTTGGTGGAATCATTGTCTCTCAGTAGCGTCTCTGTCCTCGGGTAGAGTATAGCTCCGTTGTATCTCTGTCCGAGGACAGATATGCATCTGAGAAAAATTGCACTGAGGGGTGCCCGCCCCCGGGAAAGAGTGTCCCAAGGTTGTACCACTCTATTGCACTAAAGAGGCCCTTTCTCATTTGCGCGCGTTCGTGCTCCCCACTTTAAAGCTCGACCTTGTGTCACATCTTCCTCTTAATGAGGAGACGAGTTGAATATTCATACATACATAAGTACGTATATACATATGTATGGAAGAACAGAAACAAATTTCAAACAAAGTTCAAATATAATATAAGCTAAAACATTCACAGAAATAGTGTGAGAGAAATTATATATCGGCATGGATTGGGGCGTGGTTGGCAGCGTAACGTTATTACTTATCCCTGAAAATCTACTTTAGAATTGTAACATATTGCAAGTGATGACTGTCGTATCAAATAATCTTGGCAGTCTAATCGGGTATGGCCGGAAATTTTCAGTTGTGTTTCCTTGTCTTTCGGCAATCAATATCTGCTCTTGGCTTTCACCGGTTCGGTCATAGATTTGGGAGGCGAGACCACCAGAATCTGTCTGCTTTTACTCAGAAATGTCCAACAATTACTTAAGTAGTGGACTAATCGATTTCACTGTAAATCGATCCCTACATAACTCACAAGGTCGTATAAATAGTCATATGGGATGGATATATATGGAAGTGTTTATCAATACTTCCAGACCAAACCAGAAGAAACCCATCACAGACAATGGCATAAGACATGAAATATATATACATACATCGCTCTCTCCTCTTTCTCTCTCATTCTCTCTCTCATTTTATTTCTCTTTATACATACATACATACATACATATATACATACATACATACATGTATGTGTAGGTGAGTATATGTTTTCCTTAAATTTACTCGCTGAGCATATGTCCACAGTCGGAACACGGTACGTATTGTTGCTGCCGTGGTATCGATAGGTAGTAGATTTTTACAGGGTGAGTTTGCCAGCTACCAGCACGACCAAATATTTAACTTATAGTGCGAGTAGAGGTAGGGGGGTAGAGATTAATTTTTACCTTCTTCAAAGTTATGTGTGCGAATGTGAACGCGATGAACGGAGAATAAAGAAAGACTGCTTCAAAATATATTAAAATAATATGTATGCGCACACAAAGACACGCACACGCACATGCAAACGCACACTCACGCACACACGCACGCGGGCGCGCACACATAGTCACGCACGCGGGCACGCGGGCACGCGCGCACACACATATATCTCTCTCTCTTCTCTCTCTCTCTATATATATATATATATATATTTGAAATTATTTTTTTGAACATTATTGTCGGTTGTTTATAACCATGTTTTGTTAATCTTCGTTAATTTCCGTAACATATATATATATATATATATATATATATATATATATATATATATATATATATATAACATTAACTACGAACACACCCACAATGTACTGACTGTGTTTGGAGCGTAAAACATTCCGATAACTTCAGACGCATACACATAAAATAAGCATCTGTTAAAAATAAAGATCGTCCTTGACAATGGCTACAATAATAGTTGAAAGCGTTTTGATACGCAGAAACTTTCAACAGTTTTTACAGACCTATATGTGCCTAAAAGTAAACACTTGTAAGAAAAGAAAAAGTATATAAAAAGCTTAATAACTGTGCCTTGTCAGTAGTCTTTAACAAAAAATGTTTAAAATAAGAGTTGCTGCCCAAATACACAATACACACACTCTCTCTCTCTCGCGCGCACGCACACACACACACACACACACACACACACACACACACACACATATATATATATATATATATATATATATATATATATATAGACCCCTCGACCACGAATGACCAACAATCTAAACGAAGTCAAATCAAGCCTATATAACACAATTTTTGGATTCACGCAAATAGCCATATCTGCACTGAAATGTATCGTAATGTCAACAAATGTAAACATACAATGTTACGGAAATTAACGAAGACTAACGGGGTGGTTATAAACAACCGACAATTTTAAATTATTTTGTTTGAACATTATTTTTGATCGATGCTCTTATTTAAGTATATATATATATATATATATATATATATATATATATTATCAATTACTAAGCAATGCTTAAATGTGGTAGGTGATAAAAACTATTGGAAACTCAGGGAGGATTGAACTCACTACGCAATCGTAATTGATCTTGCTAAACATTACGTCGAATTAGCCCCTCCTACGAACCTCTAATAAAAATGGATGTATTTATTTGTTCTGATATTGCACATTTTAGGAGTGGATAGATAGCAATACACACACGCATACACACACACGCGCACACACACGCACACACACACACACACACATAGAGAGAGAGAGTGAGAAAGAGAGAGCGGGTGAAAGATAATTATTATTAGTGCAATAATAATAATATTTCGAACTGGAACTCAAAACCTTTCACTTTTCAGGTAGTGAAATATTGTTTACTTTCAGGGTCAAATATATCGTGATATGGAAATTCAAAAACAAAAACATAGATACCACAATATTAAGTAAACGTGGTGGAGTGGAAAGTTATTAGAATTATTAAAATTTGTGTGTATAAATCTATATACAACAGCAAAAGAGTTACTGGTTAGGCGATTATTTAAAAAAGTGTGCAACGCACAAATCAAAGAACTGAGTATGGAAAGGCAACAATATTTTAAAAGACGAAATATTCGCTACCCAGGTTTCAACTATATAGGTCTTATCATGTTGTAAAAACCTGATGAAACCTATATGTTTTAAAACTGAATAGCAATTGAGTTGTGAATATTTATATATATATATATATATATATATATGAGAGAGAACAAGTAAAGAACAGGTAGGAAAAGTGTCTTTAACCTAACATATTTCACTTTATTAAGTTTTTTTATATATATATATATTCCAGTTGAATTCTTCATATTCACTTACGCAAAAATACCCTTCGGAAAGATATTAATCCGTCCCTTCCCTCCAGTTATGGGTTAAATGATAGGACAGATTGGGTTCTATAGCCTTAGCTGGCAACCAGTCTACCGCAGAAAGCAATGACAACCTACCGCAGGACAATTTTCTACCCAGTCAGTCATGGTTCTTTCGAGACATGATCGCCCAAAGCGTGTAGCACTTAACTGACTGACTGAAAATTATATCTGGAAACATAATTAAAACTTCTAGTGGACATAAAGTGGGGGATCGGTTCTCTATTAGTATGAAATAATAAGCTGATCCCGTACTAATCATACTTAATATAATAATGTAATATAATCTATCTCTTCTCCATCCAACTATGAGTTAAATGGCAAGATAGATTGGGTTTTATAGCCTTGGCTGGCAACCAGTCTACCACAGAAAGCAAAGGTAACTTAGTGCAGGATAATCTTCTGCCCAGTTAATCATGTCCCTTTCGTACTTTTTCTAGACATGATCCCCCAAAAGCGTGTATCACGTATGGCACTTAACAAACTGATTGAAAGCTTTGTAAATGGCCAACCCTACTCTTATGAATATGATGACTGTCGGATAGGTATGACCATCGCTGATAAGTTTAATGTATTGTTTTAGTTATCATAAGAACAACAATGGTTCTTGAAGCCATTGTAAGTGACTTGTATGGCTAATTGCATTCGTGGCAAATTAAGCTTGTTCTATACAGATCCTGGTCTGTTTTGTAAACTCTTTTCAGGTTTCATTTGACGGGTGAGAATAAACCGTTTGCTGTACATGTATACGAATATGTTTGTACAGTCACACGCACTTATTGCTTATAAATGAACGCACACCCTTCCCTCCCTCCTCTCTCTCTCTCTCTCTCTGTCTCTCTCTGATGTACGAGAAAAGTAATTTTATTTGCTCTTTCTCTATAATATAAATTGAATTTTATTTACTATCTCTTACTATCAAAATGAAGTGCCAGAAATCTAGCGATACCAGATGGTACTGTCCTTCCCCAATTCATAACCAGGTTGGGTACGCGTGATATAATAAATAAAGAATTTAATCTCGTTTAACTACAAAATGAATACTAAAGACTGTAAAAGGTAGAAATATATTTCCGATAAATAAACTGCTCTAGGTTTTTCTCAGTCAACAGAAGCATGCATGTAATAACAGGTGAGTGACAAAAATCACACAAGAAAAAGAAAGATTTGCATGACATCACGTACCAAATGAATGCTTGTGGCGCTTAATCCATTGGCAAAACAAAGTACACTTCATTTCATGGTGCTTCCAACTTCATTTCATGGTGTTTCCAACTTCATTTCATGGTGTTTTCAATTTCATTTCATGGTGTTTTCAACTTCATTTCATGGTGTCTTCAACTTCATTTCATGGGATTTCCAACTTCATCTCATGGGGTTTCCATTAATTACAGTCTATCACTTGCTTCGCAGAATATAGCTATATAGAAAACTGGTATTGTATCACCTATTTATATGAGTTATATTTGTTGTTCTTTGTGGAAAATTATCAAAATTCGTGTAAGCAAGACACTGTGTGGTTATGGATCCTGTCTGTCAACAGGGTGATATGCAAACTGGTAATGGCTTTGTAAATATTTGAGCTGATTTATAAAACAACAAATGCTCAGTGACGAAAATTGAGTTACTATTTCCAACTGAATCACTTTTATTTACTCCGTGTTTTGTTGATAGTTTATTCTAGCTTGATAATGTTTCCATTAACGTTTCAGCTAGCATGAAGTGGAAAGATTACATTGAATCAATTGCTAAGAAAGTTGGTTCATTATATAATGCTAGACGATTTTCCTCATTAGAATCTACCTAACATATTTATAAGTCCATGCTTTGAATATTGTTGCCTCATCTGGTCTGGTGAAGATATTTAGAGATTCTTGATAAAATCCAAAGAAAAGTCAGGAAGGTTATTGGTTCTGACCTGACACCCCGATAATTGTTTTGATGATCTTTCTTCTATGATATCTGGACCTAATAAATTTAAGAGCAGTACTAGATTGGCGGAAAGCTTTCATAAATTTACAGTTGAAATGTCTAGATGTAACCGTAAGTTTTATGCTAGCAATTTATTCTCCAGCATATCTCGCTTGTGTAACTCACGTCTAATTTCTTGATTTCCAGTCAACTTTGATCTTCAAACATTTAAATGCAATGTCAATCGTTATCTTTTGTCTTTTTAATTCTTTTATTGCACTCTCTCCTTAAAAGTAGTTTTACTCATATTGTTTCACAATCAGTAATTCTTTGCGTCCTAGGGGCTTTATTGTCTTTTTTGGAGTGAAATAATGATAATAATAATGATAATAATAATGATAATAATAATGATAATAATAAAATTAAAAAAATGGACACTGAAAATAATAAATTATTTTAATATTTCTGAAATTGTATGATTATTATTGTGTCATTTTTCATCATATTTCTATTTCTGCTATGGTCGCACTACCTACCAAGTCTGCAAGAAGATATAAGGCAGATCGTGGTGTGTTGTTATGACTCCATTTCATGTTTTTCCTATCTGCCGTATCCTATCCCTAGCGTTACATAGACAAAGTTTTCCTTAGTGTGTGGGCTGTACTTAACAAAACAATTTTTTGTATATCTCTTAAGCTGGGGTTTCCAGGGATTCTTTCAATGTGTTGTTTTGTTCCATTTTTTATCATTCCAAGTGCACCTACTATCACTGGCACAAATCTTGTTTTCAGTTTCCACATTTTTTCTATTTCAATTTCCAGGTCTTTATATTTTGACAGTTTTTCAAATTCCTTGGTTGCTATGTTACAATCCGCTGGACAAGCCATATCAATTAATAGACAAGTTTTCTCTTTCTGGTTTTTAACAATAATGTCTGGCCTATTTGCTTCAATTTTTCTGTCTGTGTAGATGGTGTAATCCAATAGAATGGTGACATCTTCTATTTCTGTAAACGGTGCTGGGTGATGTTCATACCAGTGTTTGTTTACATATTTTCCATAGTGTTTGCACATTGTCCAGTGTAAATATTGCCCCACTCTATCGTGTCGATTTTTATATTCATTTGGAACAAGTACAGAACATCCTGAGATCAGATGGTTTTTTCGTATTTATTACAGAACTTGCATTTTGCATCCACATTATTATGTATAATATTTGCCTGAAAGTTCCTAGTGAAAAGACTTGAATAAAGCCTTCAGTCTCAGACTTTAATCCAGATGCACGTAACCATCGATGAGTATTAACTTTATCAACATTAGATTTATTGGCACGTTCTGGATATTGGCCATGCAGAGGTTTGTCTTGCCAGCGTTGTTTCATCTGTTCAAGAGCTTTATCCTTGGCTTTCATTTTCATATTTTTTGCCTCAAAAGTTGGTTCTTAGCTCCTGTTTTGCTTTTCTACAGAATCTGCTAAATGTAAATCTTGTTTGTATTTACTGTCTTCTTTCGTTATTGAATTTATTATTATTATTATTATTATTATTATTATTATTATTATTATATATTACAATATTATTAAAATATATTATAATGATATTATATTCTATAGTTGTTTAATTCTTTGTATCTTTTATATCTCAAATTTTCGTTACAGACGACGACATTTGTTTGTGACTCTGTTGACAAAATAATTGTGAGTTCAATCCCCGAACTGAGTTGTGCAATTAAGCAAGACAAGATATCCCTAGGCATAGTCAACGAATTGCGAATAAACTAAACCCACGAAATTAAATTAAAGTTTCAGTACAAAATTCTCCAAAGTTAACTCGGATTAGCAGCCACCCTAAAGATGTCCGGAAATCATACCAAGGGGAAAGTTTTCAAAGATGAGTGTCTATGTCCTACTGTAAATAAGTTAAATAAGATTCGATTTCCTTCTTCTGTTACTTAAGTACGAATATTCTTACAATGAAAAACATAGAAGGCCCTGAAGAATGTACTACTGTTTTTAATTACTTATATATCTTTTTTTTTCTCCTGCCGACACCTATATGGTTAATATAAAACAATTCAAGAATTTATTTGTTTGAGGAATTCTTTGACTTCAAGATACAATTGTAGTTTTGTCTCTTATTATTATTAGTCATCTGAGAATACTAATAAAACTCAGAAAGGGCACAATTTTATATATTGTTATACAAAAAAGTAGTTATCACGTTTGTTTTATATTATCAACTTAATTGACATTCGTTTTCATTTCTGTCTTCTAATGCCAGTTATTTAATGGTAAAATCAATAACAATAATAAATAATTGACTATGTGGAAGTGACGATATACAAATATCAACAATGTTTTGTTTATTTATTTGCCTTTTAATAAGTCCGTGAATGTATGTGTGTGCATGTGCATGTGTGTGTGTGTGTGTGTGTGTGTGTGTGTGTGTGTGTGTGTGTGAGAGAGAGAGAGAGGGGAGAGAGAGAAGGAGAGAAAGAATGAGAGTGAGAGAGAGCGAGAGTGAGAGAAAGTGAGTTGTGGGTATACCAAAAAAGATGAAAGAGCACATGTTTTACAAGAATGTTATGTTTTAATATATACTTCTCCCTTCTAAAAGCAATAAATTCAGCGGGGAATATTGATTATATAAATAGGATATCATAAAATAATATATCCGATAAGTATTATACGAAATACTAGGTAACATGCCTCAAATTTGTTGATTCAGTTATGAATGTGTTTGTATGCCCGTGCGCCGTTATATATATATATATATATATGTATGTGTGTGTGTGTGTGTGTGTGTGTGTGTGTGTGTGTGTGTGTGTGTGTGCAAATGTCTGGATCCATAGGCCACCAAGATCTTCAGACTTGAGTCTTTTGTTTTTTTCTTATGGAGTTATTTTAAATCATTGGTTTATGCTCGCAAACCAAGAATATTACAAGCACTAAAAAAACCTTTTCACCATACTGTATATATATATATATATATATATATGCATGCGGTGTAGATATAGAAGAATCGAAGCTGATGATGGTTCGGCTGAAATAAGCCCATATTTCCGATTTACCATGAAATAACGTGTCTGCCTAAATTTTTCTTATATATATATATATATATATATCAGTAATCAATACAGAAGAATTGGTAAATAATCTCTATGGATTCAAATAATATTAAACCAACCTTCCTTGCCTCTTCTTTTTCTTAACTAACCTTTATTTCTGGTCACCCATGAATTTATTCATTTTAAGTTAGGCTGGGGTTGAAAAGAGCTGTTTCTAAGAACTTGTAGAAATGGCTTTTTGTTTTTATTGAATATGTTACAAGTAAACAAATGGTTTATTTCTTGCCGTCAGCGTATCATAGATTGAGGTCAGTCGTTACATAAATTTGGAATCTAAGGTGACATTGTTTACTGTTTAGTCAACAGAAAAATGCTGACAATTTTTTTCAGAATTAATGTTCAAGTGTTTTGATAAAAGAAAACAAAGCATTTTCCCAAAACTATGCTGTTAGTAAAAGACTGGTTAAATTACCTCGATCTATCAAGATAAGAGGAAAAAAATCCGTAGCTATAGCTTTCGCGATATACTTGCAAAAACCTTATTCTAATTTAGTAAATGTCCGAGGTCGATTCATTGTACGATGAATAATTATTTTTAAAAGTTCTTTTGTTTTCTTACATTAACCTTGTTGGCATTTCGGCGCTTGTGATCCTCATGATATAATTTATTCTCTGATTTAAAGCACCATCTTTGTATATGTGTCGGTTATGCAGTAAAATCCCCCTTCTTGATAAAGAGACATTCCATTATTATGGTTATAAAAGATACTAGAAGGGCATAAGAACATCTATGTGTCACTATGAAAATGGAATATCATCTCTCTTTTTATTTCCTTTCAGTTATGTTAAATGTCTTTGGATATTTTTATTATAAATGATTTAAAAGGCAATATTATTTTTTCCACCTAAGACAAATGTTAGAACCCTATTGCAGAAAATATAAAACAATACAATTATAAAATTTCACAATTTATTATTATTATTATTATTATTATTATTATTATTATTATTATTATTATTATCTTTTATTTCTTTTGTATGCCTATTTTTTCGGAGTCCTAACCAGAGACCTAAGGTCAGCAATGGCATCATGACTTTTTCCACTGATAATTTCTTGAAAAAAAAAGGAAAATAATCTAAGATACATGATACGCAGTTAAAGACCTTCGTGTACTGTACCTGTGAGTAGAATTCTTTTAGGGCAAATGCTACCAGGAATTTCTTCAATGACTCTATAGGAATCAATCAATCCGAGGGCTCCAACTACAACTGGAATTATTGATGTCCTCGTGTGCCACCTTTCTGATAATTCGATTTCAAGTTCCTTGTATTTTGCTAGTTTGTTAAAGGTCTTCAAAGATAGACTACAATCTGTCATGTCAATGAGAAGACACGTTTTGATTTTTGCAGTTTCTGCTTACAATATCTGGGCGTTTAGATTCGATTGTTATATTTTGTGTATATTATAATGTCCCATATTCAGAGCTTTTTCTCAATATCCTGCTTTGTTCACTCATGGAATCTAGTTTATCCATTGAACCACTGACTACGATTAGGGTGTGGTAGATATATTTTATGGATCATCCTTAACATATAATCAGTGAGAAGGAGGAGAAACTTTTGAACTTCTTGTAACTTGATGTTACCAAAGATTTTGTTGGTGCATTTTATATCTATAGTCTTGCTAATTAAGATTAGAAATTATTATATGCGACAACTTCTACATTTGATAAATAAAATAAAATAAAATAAAATATAAACCGTTCTACAAAGTAGGTTTTAAATAACTCCGAGAATAGTTATTTATAGCGTTTTAAGTAAATCGGTGGAATGGTTGCAAATTAGCATCAGAAGCGATACGAAACATAACGGAAGATGAACAGGTGTGCCGTATCTGAGCTTAGGTGTTAAAAAGAAGAAAACAATACAGAATTTACAAAGCTATTTGCATAAGTTTACAAATGGTTTTATACCCAACATTAAAGCCGAAATCCAACTAATTATATCAGTTTCAATTCATTGCTACAAGCATAATATAATTCTTTTATACATACATACATACATACATACATACATACATACATACATACATACATGTGTGTGAATATATATATATATATATATATATATATATATATATATATATAGTGCCATCATGAAAGTTCGAAGTCGACATAACTCTGCTCAGCTAAGTGACAAAATTCTCTACATTAATTCAATTAAAATTCTATTTCTATCTCGATATCGAGCACTTTATAAAAAAAACTGCTAGCCAAAAATGCCTTTTACCAGTAGACTGACAATATATAAATAACAATATATATATATTGTCAAACTAGTCACATTACATTGCATTTAAACATATGGTTCTGTCGCTAACATTTCGGTCTCTCCCGTGGTATGACGTCATGGTATGAAGTGGCATGACGCGATAGGACCACATTACTAATTTACGACCTGCGTCTGCTATTCGGCGATCGTTATAGTCGCATAACAATTTTTTATGTCAACACAAGAAAATATCATCTTTGATGATGAATATTTTCTTGTTAATACAACCACTCGAAAGATGCTTAATGTAAGCCGAAGGTTTAGGAACAGCGTACTAAAAAATAACCAAAATTTGGACAATTTTTGTCTATATTTTCATCACAAATTAAAGCTAAAATACGATTATTAGAATGGCTCAGGAGTAAATATGATAGAAACCAGTGTGGTCGAAACCTAGGTAAATACTGTGTTTTGTTCTTTGACATATATATATATATATATATATATATATATATATATATATATATATATATATATATACACTATTTCTTTCAATGAATACGTGTTTGAGTTATTTCAGTTTATTTTTATTTTCTTAAACGGTAAAGATAATAAGAAATACCAGGATTGCAACTCAGAACGTATACACACTGAAAGAAATGATGTTTATTATATATATATATATATATATATATATATATATAGAGAGAGAGAGAGAGAGAGAGAGTGAGATTAATTTATTACAAATTTATGTTTTCTTAACATTAAGCAACTTTCTGTAAGATTTCGAAACATAACGGAAGATGAACAGGTGTGCCGTATCTGAGCTTAGGTGTTAAAAAGAAGAAAACAATACAGAATTTACAAAGCTATTTGCATAAGTTTACAAATGGTTTTATACCCAACATTAAAGCCGAAATCCAACTAATTATATCAGTTTCAATTCATTGCTACAAGCATAATATAATTCTTTTATACATACATACATACATACATACATGTGTGTGAATATATATATATATATATATATATATATATATATATATATATATATATAGTGCCATCATGAAAGTTCGAAGTCGACATAACTCTGCTCAGCTAAGTGACAAAATTCTCTACATTAATTCAATTAAAATTCTATTTCTATCTCGATATCGAGCACTTTATAAAAAAAACTGCTAGCCAAAAATGCCTTTTACCAGTAGACTGACAATATATAAATAACAATATATATATATTGTCAAACTAGTCACATTACATTGCATTTAAACATATGGTTCTGTCGCTAACATTTCGGTCTCTCCCGTGGTATGACGTCATGGTATGAAGTGGCATGACGCGATAGGACCACATTACTAATTTACGACCTGCGTCTGCTATTCGACGATCGTTATAGTCGCATAACAATTTTTTATGTCAACACAAGAAAATATCATCTTTGATGATGAATATTTTCTTGTTAATACAACCACTCGAAAGATGCTTAATGTAAGCCGAAGGTTTAGGAACAGCGTACTAAAAAATAACCAAAATTTGGACAATTTTTGTCTTTATTTTCATCACAAATTAAAGCTAAAATACGATTATTAGAATGGCTCAGGAGTAAATATGATAGAAACCAGTGTGGTCGAAACCTAGGTAAATACTGTGTTTTGTTCTTTGACATATATATATATATATATATATATATATATATATATATATATATATATATATAAACACTATTTCTTTCAATGAATACGTGTTTGAGTTATTTCAGTTTATTTTTATTTTCTTAAACGGTAAAGATAATAAGAAATACCAGGATTGCAACTCAGAACGTATACACACTGAAAGAAATGATGTTTATTATATATATATATATATATATATATATATATATAGAGAGAGAGAGAGAGAGAGAGAGAGAGTGAGATTAATTTATTACAAATTTATGTTTTCTTAACATTAAGCAACTTTCTGTAAGATTTCGCAATATATATATATATATATATATATATATATATATATATATATATATATATATATATACTAGCAGTATAGCCCGGCGTTGCTCGGGTGTAATGAAAGCTTTAAAACTAATCCATGGTCCTGTAGCTCAGACTCTTTGGACGTTGGCACGAATGACTAAAAAGCAATAATTGTTTCCAGTTAAAGTGAAACCGTAGACTGAAAGAAAAATGAATGGATGTAAGTCAAATTTTGATTTCCTGGTATCGATATCAAATAAGATTTTTTCGTCGTAAAATGAATTTTGAAAGCTAAATAAGTCCTCTGAGTAAATGGTATTATGGCTGAGACTAAGCACTACAATTATACCTACTTAGAGCCAAACCCAAAGCAAAAACTAAAATAAAAGGGCTGAAAAAATACAGACATACAGGCAGATAAACATACACACACACACAAACATCTTACTTATATATATATATATCTATATATATATATATATATATATATATATATATATTATTGATTTTCTGCACTATTGTAAGAACTGCAACCTTGAAACTTCTGAATATCGTTTCTTATGTCTTTGTCTATGAGTGTATGAAATTTGATTAAAATCGGACCACTCCTTCTATAACCCGATTTTTTCGATTATCGACTTTTGATATTTATCGGGGGTACCTCGACACAAAACCTAGCTAAGAACACTCTCAGACTCTTATAGTACAACTGTAAATTTTCAAGAATGTCGGTTCAGCCGTTTCGGAGTCTATAGGTAACGGACACACACACACACACACACAATAGTTTGTTGCTTTATTATAGTAAGATGTTTTGTTAACACCAAAAATATATTCATATATGTGCGTGTATTGCATCCCCTGTTCCACCAGGTTTGACCATCACGGCTAGGACCCCGCCACACCACTTACATAGTAGCAACCCCATTTTCGTATTCCATAGGCAAGAAGTAAGTTTCACTCAAACAAGTTCTCGTGTATCTCTGCCATATAGAACAAAGTCACAAGAGAATGTTTTCCCGATCACATCAACATGATACTATTATAAGTATTATGACATTTTTCATAATAAATTAATTTCTGCTATGTTTGCACTACCAACCAAGTCTGCGGGAAGACCTAAGGCAGGTCGTGGTGTGTTGTTATGGCTCCATTTAATGTTTTTTCTATCTTCCCTATCATCCCTAGCGTTACATAGACAAAGTTTTCCTTAGTGTGTGGGCTGTACTTAACAAGATAATTTTTTGTATATCTCTTAAGATGAGGTTTCCCGGGATTCTTTCAATGTGTTGTTTTGTCCCATTTTTATCATTCTTCATATTATTATTATTATTATTATTATTATTATTATTAATTTTCATCACAATTTGATTTATACTATGGTTGTACTACCTACCAAAGTTTGCGGAAAGACTTAAGGCAGGTAGTGGTGTGTTTTATGGCTACCTTTCTTTTGTTTTTTGTTTTTTTTTTGTTTTTTTTGTTAATCTTCCCTAATAGCATTAGTATTACATAGACGAAGTTCTTCATAGTCTAACAAGACAATTTTTTGTATATCTCTTAAGCTGTGATTTCCAGGGACTTTTTCATTGTGTTTTGTTCCCTTTTTATCATTCCAAGCGCACCTACTATCACAGGTACTATTCTTGTTTTCATTTTCGTTATTATTATTATTATTATTATTATTATTATTAAAAAAAACAAGTGCAGTCTTCGAGTACTATTATTACTAATTATATACAATATAGTCCTAAAGTTATTATTAATTTCACTGTCAACACACTACCTTTTTGCTCGGTTTTAATTAGTAACGTAACAGTTAAAAGATACTAAATGACAGACATAACATTATTATACAATTATATTACTAGTATTCATTTTTTCTGTGCTCTTTACCTCTTTAATTTTTATAATTGTATTAATTATAATAAATTTAATGAGTTCTGAAGTTGCGGGAGCACTTGACATCATTTGATCTCTCTTGGAAACAATCAAATATACACGATGGGAAATACAACTGTTAATAATAATAATAATAATAATAATAATAATAATAATAATAATAATAATTGATATGGCATGTCCAGCGGATTGTAACATAGCAACCAAAGAATTTGAAAAACTGTCAAAATATAAAGACCTGGAAATTGAAAAAGAAAAAATGTGGAAATTGAAAACAAGAGTTGTGCCAGTGATAGTAGGTGCACTTGGAATGATAAAAAATGGAACAAAACAACATACTGAAAGAATCCATGGAAATCCCAGCTTAAGAGATATATAAAAAAATTGTCTTGTTAAGTACAGCCCACACACTAAGGAAAACTTTGTCAATGTAACGCAAGAAATGTTAGGGGAAATAGAAAAAACATGAAATGGAGCCATAACAACACGCCACGACCTGCCTTAGGTCTTCCCGCACACTTGGTTGGTAGTGCGACCATAGCAGAAATCGAAATATGATGAAAAATGGCATAATAATAATAATAATGCAACAATAGTCCCAGTTGTTTTTCAAAGCGCTGGGATCTTTCCTGAAGAAGAGACAAGATAAAAGGCTAGAGAAACTGAAAATTAAAAATCGGAAACTTCCAGTCAACAGCATTACTAAAAATTGCTAGAATACATAGATAAGTGTTTATCTCATTTAATCTCATTTAATCTACAGTGTAAACCACCAGTTTTACCACTAAATGATTGATAAGTAATAGTTAACGTTATTTATTACTATTATTAAAAGCGCCATATTCCTAATTTTACTGTATACATTTTAAAAATGCGTTTTCTATTTATTGTATCAAAGTCAGAACATTAATCGCAACCATAGTTGTAATGATAGTAGAAAGAATTCCATTAAATTTTTCTGTTATTTCTATTACTTTATTCCAAAATAATCTCAAATTTATTATAAAACAATCTATTTACTTGGGATCCGGGTTTAAATCTTACCATTGATAATATCTTTAGAACATGCTTGAAACTTATTTACATACTATTGGTTAATCCAAATCCGTATGTGTGAAAATTAGTAGATGTATTCTTTCTGAAGCCGTCAGTGGTTCAAATGGCACAAAGTCATAAGTCAGAGGACTTTAGCGTGTGCAAACCTTGCCAAAAAAACAAAAAAAGCAAAAAAAAGAAAATTACTGATCACGCCATATCATGCGTTCTCTCCCAGAAACTGTAACTAAGGTCTGCTCTGCATAGCTGCAGTATAAACTTCACGTGGACTCTATTGGTTGAGCAAGCATCTATAATAAGGATTTGCTAGCCGTTCTGATAAACGGATGTGCTTGAAAAATGAATTAATAATATTATAAAAATATAAAAATTTTATAATATATATTATTGTTAATAATGCTAATATTAACATCAGAAGCGATACAAATCACACTGCTTGAAACATGAAATGAATAATCTGGTATTGTTTGTAAAAATGTATAAACTTAATAGTAGAAGCTATTCGAGAAAGTTTTACAAATTCTGGAAGTATGAGAAATGTCGGAAAATGTCATTACTTTGAAGAATTCAAGAAATAAAAAATATTCCTAATCGCTATGGTAATTCAAGCAGTTTATTCCTACATTTAAAAGATTACATTTACTTGCGCACAAATACTCAATTGCTTTATATCAGAATAATCTCAAAATTATTATGAAACAATCTATTTACTTGCGACTCGGGTTCAAATCTCACCATGATCGAGTTGATATCTTTGAAGCATGCTTGAAACTTACATACTATTAATCCAAAGCTCTATCAGTGAAAATTGGTAGGCGTATTCTTTCGAATGAGCGTTGTGGTACAGTGGATATCGCCTCGGAACGAGAAATCGGGAAGCCGAGTTCGAATTCCAGTTGAATTCCTTGCATTCACTTACACGCAAATATCATTGGAAAAGGTATTAATCCGTCTCTTTCAACCATTTATTGGTTAGATAATAAGACAGATTGGGTTCTATAGCCTTAATCGCCAACCAGTCTACCGCAGAAAGCAATGGTTACCAGCTGCGGGATAATCTTCTGCCAGTCAGTCATGTCTCTTTCGAGACATGATCACCCAAAGCGTCTATCACGTATGGCACTTAACTGATTGGTCTGAAAAAAAGGATTAAATAGCAGAACAGATTGGCTTTTATAGCCTTGGTTGGCAACCAGTCTACCGCAATGGCAAACTACTGCGGGATAATCTTCTGCCCAGTCAGTCATGTCTCTTTCGAGAAATGATCACCCAAAGCGTCTTTCACGTATGGCACTTAACTGATACATGTTAAAATTCAAGCGATAACCCTTTTTTATGTAGATCAGCATGGTTTTAAATTTCTTTTTTTTTGTATAGAAATTAAAATTTTGCTGTGATTTGATTTGATTTAAAAGTTACTGTAGGAAATGTAATCAATAAATGAACGTTATTAAAATTATTAATAAATATCTCTATGAATATGAACATTATTAATATTTTCAATAAATATCTGTGTTCATATGAACATTATTAATATTGTTAATAAATATCTATGGGAATATGGACATTATTAATATTGTTAATAAATATCTATGTGAATATGAACGTTATTAATATTGTTAATAAATATCTGTATGAATATGAACATTATTAATATTTTTAATAAATACCTGCGTGAATATGAACATTATTAATATTGTGAATAAATATCTATGTGAATATGGATATTATTAATATTGTTAATAAATATCTTTATGAATATGAACATTATTAATATGTTTAATAAGTATCTATGTGAATTTGAGTATTATAAACATTTTAACAAATATCTATGTGAGCATGAACATTATTAATATTTTTAATAAATATCTGTGAATATGAACATTATTAATATTGTTAATAAATATTTATGTGATTATGATTATTATAAATATCATTAATAAATATTTATGTGAATATAGATATTATCAATATTTTTTTAATAAATATCTATGTGGAAATGAACTTTATTAATATTGTAAATTCAGATTGGATTTTAATGTCACTGCTGATGCTGTGTGCAAAGTGACTGAATTTTGGCCAAACAGGCCGCTACCATTATGCAGCGAGATAAAAGGTTGTATGCTGCTAATACTACTATTAAAATTATACTAATAATGAGACATCAATGACCAATTTACTTAATTTGTTAGATTCATTAATAAGGATATTAACTATATTTTGTTGTAAAACTGTGATTAAGTTAAGTAATGACAGTTGCAGAAAAGAATAATAATGTTAACTATTGATAATTCTATTAATCATTAATTGCATAGTTTTAAGGTAACTGGAAGTAGTACATTGGTTGCAGTCAATCACAATTATGAAAATGTAATCAGAAATTGACTTCTAATCTTGATTCTTACCAACCATAATATTGTCATAATTCCCAGGAAAGGCATAAATATAGACTTCCCTGTATCTTGGCCTATCATATACTGTAATAACCACGGATTTGTGACTATCGTAAAACGTTAGCTAGGGAAGAGAGGGTAGGAAGGTTGAGTACAGATTTTCTTGAATATTATAGTAAGAGATATTCATTGAAAAATTTGGATTGGATTGTATGCCTAATATGAAAAAGGAAAGACATTTCAAGATGACGTAGGGGACGTTGGGATAGTTAAATTGATGTTGCTGCTGCTGCTGCTGGTGGTGGTGGTGGTGGCGATGTCTGAAGAGGAAATAAGATCAGTGACTTTAGAGTTAAAGATAATTACATTCATGATGATGCTAATAAAGGTGATAATAAGTATTGCGATGATGATGACGATGATGATGATGAAGATGATGATATGACGGCGGCGGCGTCGACGACGACTGTGAAAACTGACAAAGAAGAAAGAGAAGTTGTGCTGTGATCTCAATATTTGATAATTGAATTTCTGAACTTCACGACGATGACAACGACGACAAGAACGACGACGAAGACAGTGAAAATCTTGATGAAAAGAAAAATGAGGGGAAGGTAGGTAGAGGGGGTTGTTTAGGGTATGGAAAGAAATGATACAGAAGACGTGGTCGTTGACGACATCATTTCATAGCCTATGGAATCTGTCGTCATTCTACACACACACACACACACACACACACACACACACATCCACACACACATCCACACACACAATATATATATATATATATATGTGTGTGTGTGTGTGTGTTCTCACGATGGGTCTGGTTTTGGTTCAATAAGTACACCATACGTTCTTTTCCCTCTGTTTTTCTCTCATCTGTACTCAAGCTATATACATACAAAATGTAAGGTAAGGAGGGAGGGAGGGAGGGAGGAAGGGTTAGGAATAAGCACTGGTTACAGAATTTGAATGATAGATTAAAAGAGAGGTGAAGAGAGGTGAGAATGCAGAGGAGAGGGTAATAAATTAAAAAAGTAAAGGAGAGACAGAAATGAAGAAGAAGAAGAAGAAGAAGAAGAAGAAGAAGAAGAAGAAGAAGAAGAAGAAGAAGAAGAAGAAGACGTTAGATAATATGAATGAATTAATGAGAAAAAACGAAGTGGAAACAAATTTAAAAGTAGATAGATTCAGACATGCGCAATAGAAATAAGGAATAAAAAAAATAAAGCACGGGGAAACAATTTTAAAGAAGGTAGATAAAGAATAAGAGAGAAAGAGAGAAAGAAAGAAAATGACTTGGAAACCTAAAGAAAGAAAATGACAGAAAGAAGAAGAGAGAAATGAGAGTAATAAAAACAGAAAAAGAGATGGGTAAGGCGAAGTGTGTAGACAGCTAAGAGAGGGACGTAATGATAAAAATGTAGAAAGATGTAGAGTAAGACGAATTGAAAGAAAAATAGCAATAGAGAGTAGGGAACGGGCCAAAAGTGGGGGAACAGTGAAAATATTAGAAGAAAAGATGAAGAGAGAAAGGGAGTTAGTAGAAAATAAATAAATAAATAAATCTGTAAATAAATAAATAAATAAAAAGCAAAATTCTCGAGGCGATTGAATTGATCTGAGGACATATGAAAGCTGAAGCGATGAAGATAGGAAACGGGGCTAATGGAAGCGAAGCTTTCAGTCGGCCTCAGGTGATTGTTCACATTTAATCTCCTGTGAGAGAAAGAGTGATTGCACAAATAGATTGTGAGGAGTGAGGGCAACTCCAAAGACAGCGATGTTGTTTGTGAACACCTCAACATTCTTTGCTTGAGTTGGAAAAAGAAGAGAGGAAAGTATACGATCGAAGATGACACTGTTTCACATCATGTGTGTATATGTATGCAGAAGTATATACGTATAGGGAAATGTATGAAAACGTATGTGTATGCATACATATATATTTATATAGATGCGTGTGTACAGATATATGTATAAGTATATATATATATATATATATATATATATATATATATATATATATATATAATTACGTATACACATACGCATATATATAGTTACACATCCATATTGGAATTCAATTTTTTAATGACAAATATTCATGCATAAAATATGTGCAATTCTTCATATACAACACACAAACGCACACACATATTCACACACACATAAACTAATATATATATATATATATATATATATATATATATATATATATATATATCTGTCTGCGGATGACTATATATGTATATATATATATATATATATATATATATTGTAATTCACGTCTTTTAAAGGCAAATATTTCCATATAAAATATGTGCAATTCTTTATATATAACTAAATTCCAGTTATAGATACATATGTGTGCGTATGTGCATACTTAGCTATGGTGTAAGGCATACATTTGCGTATATGTTCGTGCACGCGCATGTAATGTACATAGTTATATAAAACATACACAAGCATATACAGAAACCTATATAGATTCACCTGCTCACGCAAACATACGTAGATATCCCAAGACATGTACATCGAAAATCAGCTTTCATACACATATCTATCTATCTATCTATCTATCTATCTATCTATCTATCTATCTATCTATCTATCTATCTGTCTGTCTGTCTTTGTTCATATCTATCTATCTATCTATCTATCTATCTATCTATCTATCTATCTATTTCAGTTTGTTCATATCTATCTATCTATCTATCTATCTATCTATCTATCTGTCTGTCTGTCGACACACACACACAAACACACAGACATATATATATATATATATATATATATATATATATATATTTATATATATATATATATTTATTTGTATGTATGTCCGTGAAACACTCAGTATGTTTTTGTTTCTTCAGCGTGTTTTTCTACATTCATGAATTAACAGACTTCTTATTTTTGAGCTCTCAAATTTAAACCTTGTGCCTGACTACTCTTCTTGTATACAGATATGCATCTATATGCGCGCGAATTTGAATGCTTTAGGATCTTTTAAAACATACTTTTCCATTTTCTCTTTCTAAATAATAGTCGTAGTTTTACACATTGGTAGCCATTTATAACGCGTTGTGACGTGATTGTGTTGATCTATTTCTTTGTTTTTATAACGTGAACAATTTCTTTTCTCAATTTTATTTGCAAATATACAATGCTTTATCAGAAATTTTACTCTCTCATCGAATAAACAATTCAACACTTCTTGCCAAATTAAGATGTAAATGAGCTTAAAAGATTCTGTTGCGTCAAAGATTTCAATTTAAAATTATTCAATATTCTGTTTTTCACAGTGTTCGAACACTGACTACTGAGAAATACCCAGACTTAACCATTATGAAATACCCAGATTTAACCATTATGAAACCAGTTGTGTTATCACACATACAAGCCATAAACTATCGCCCGGTTCACACTCCACCACGTCTATTGAACAGGTGAAGAGGCTCATCCCTTGTTCCCTGTTTAGGATGTGGTTTCCGGTTTTCTCTTTTCCAATCTTTTTACTGCTATGTAGCCCCCTGCGCATCAGTGGAGTTATCGCCTTGCTTAGGGTGATATGATTAAAAATATATATATATACATCGGTAACAAAGTTGCTTAATACTAGTGGTGTTATTCGTAAATTCTAGATAGTTGATAGTTTTGCAAACACAAGTATGTACATTTATATTTCTGTCAGTTATATATATATAT
>JBBBDQ010002204.1:800000-815000 GCA_037127315.1 Ascarosepion bandense | reverse complement strand
TTTATTGCCATTTTACGACGTTTCGGTAGTTGAACGCTTTGGCCTTCTTCAGGTGCTAGGAATTCTGAACCGAATCCTCAAGGAAACATGGCCCATTGGATAAAAGCATTGTTTAATTTTAGTGACTTGACTCAAAAAGTTGTGAGTTCAGTACCTGGCTGCAACAGTAGTGAACAAATAACTTAGAGGGTTGAGTTAAAGGGAGATAACTACATGAATCCGGAAGTGGCAAAGCTCATGGAATGAAAATTCATTTTATATATATATATATATATATATATATATATATATATATATATATAGGAAAGAAAGAAAAATAAAGGGGATATATATATATATATCCCCTTTATTTTTCTTTCTTTCCTTTTTTCCCTTTTCTTTTTCCTTTTCTTAGTCTACTTCCCTGTCAAACACCACTTCTTTTATTTTTCTTTCCCCCTTTTTGGAGCTAGACAAAGCCATTTTTTAAAATGTTTCACTTACAACTCAATCGAAAAGTAATGTTGTCCAAAATCTAAAAATAGACATTGATTGCTACCTACTTATTAATGCCACCTATCGAGTTTTTTCTTTTCTTCTTTTTTTTTCTGTGACGTAAATTTTTGAACTTCCGCCGGTAAATTCTTATTTTATTTTGAGTATAAGTTGCTGATGATAGGTGAAATCTCTCTTAAGGATTTCATGTAGAAATGACAAAACAACGGTTTTGAACTTCGAAATTTATTTTATTTCATCTATCTATCTATCTATCTATCTATCTATATATATATATATATATATATATATATATATATATATATATATATGTATATATGTATATAGGGAGAGAGAGAGAGAGAGACAGAGTTTTTAAGAGTGTCCTGTATTACTAATTTTTTCATCTGGTAACACTAGTTGAATATTCATTTCCTTCTGAGTCACAAATAGGTGATATTTCCCACTGCATATTCGTCTATCAGTCACTTCCCTCAAAAAGTAAGCGTATACAAATGCATACACATTTTACATAGCCAAATCACTCTGTAGCGTTTGAAATGTTTTTGGTAGAACATTCTTTTATTTTTTTATTTGGGTGCCTCCAATGAGACTATCCCAATCTTTTTCCAATCAAACTCAGGGCCCAACCATAAGAAGAATTATAGATGTCTTCATGTGCCATATTTTTGAGATTTCCACTTCAAAATCCTTGTATCTTCAAGATTGCATTTCTGTATGCTATAACTTCCATGTCAATAAAAAGCAGATTCTGTCTTTGTGATCTTTGATCAGCTTTGATTGTTCTGTCTCTGTGCATTATAAAGTTTCAGAACATTGTTACAAGTGCTGTGTCTGTTATCGGGTCTGGATGATATTCATACTACATAGCATGCAGTTTTTTTCCTATAAAAGTTGCAGATTTTTCAGTGCAGTTGTTAGTCCATTCTGTCACATCGGGTTTTATATTATAGTTGTTATTAATATCGTGCAACCTGATGGTCAATTTTTTCTGAATATTCATCACAGAATCTTCCTTGTGGGTTAACACAATTTTTCAATGCGTTTGCTTCGTAATTTTTAGTTAGCAAGCACTTCGGTTTCTGCTTTCAATTTTATGATACGTTAATGTTAATACCCAACCCCTAATGGGTATGAAGTTTGTCAAAAACCCTTTTCTAATCAATCACAATGCCCTAACCAAAACTGAGATTGTTTATGTCTTTATGTGACACATTTTTTAAATTTATTATTATCATTTACAACAGTGCTTCTCAAATCTGGGTAAAGCACTTCAAATCTGAGTAAAGTATCTCAAATCTGAGTAAAGTACCTCAAATCTGAGTAAAGTACCTCAAATCTGAGTAAAGTACCTCAAATCTGGGTAAAACTGATTCTTTCTTTGGATAATTTGTCACCATGGAAGAACATTATTTTTTTTCTGCTGATTCTGATAAGTTGTAAAGCAGTGAAATTCCGTTACAAATGTTTGATTTGACATCGTCAACTGAGCTAAGAAATATTAATTCGCTAGTGTTAAGAATTAGAATTAAAATAATAACGTTAGTCATTTTTATTCTACAAAATAAGTGCTAACAAACTAACCAATGTATCAGGATTTTAAGCTGCACTAGATAAAAATGTCTTTCATACTTTTGTTTTCGTTTTGGTGTAACAAAAAAACAAAAACAAAAAAACAAAGAACTTAGAAATAGTAATTTATACGAAGAGAAACACAAATCAGTAACTGTATTAAAGTAGTAAGGATAATGGTACCATTTACTGTTAATCTTTGGTTGTTGATCTTTTATTGAAGGGAAGAAAGTCTAAAACTTTTACTATTGTAGTGATGACGGTGGTGGTGGTGGTGATATTAACAGCGTTCTTTGTTTTTATTTATATAAAATGGTAATTATAAAATTTAGTTGAAAAGACTTAAGAAATTGTCAATGAAAAAACAAAACAAAAACATGGTAGAATGCTAAGATTGTGCACGAGTACACAAAAAGTTGTGAAAGTATAATGGCGAGACGAAAAAGTCTCGACCATTTTAAATAATTCAGGAATATGAAGTTTTAAAAGTGATAGAATCTTATATAGATCACGGCTATATTAATGTTTTGATGAGAATCGAAGAGTTTTCTAGTTTTCTCAGCGACAATCATCAAGATTCATTTCTTGTAAAGACAGAAATAGATTAAAAAAGAAAAGAAGTCTTGTTGTTACTGCTATAATAATAATTTGTTATTATCATTATTTATATCCTTAATTAATATTATGATACGTCAATGTTCTGTTTTTATTTATTTATTTTTTTTTTTTAGTTGATATTCTTAGAGTTCTTGATCATTCTAGTCACCACTGATTCTTGGAGCATTAATAATAACATCTATATAGACTGAGACGTAAATCAAACGCTGATTCCTTCTTTTTTCTGTTCTTTATATCAATTTCTGCTACTCATTTTGAAACGATCAGAATTTTGGCCTTAAATTATAAACGGAGGTGTTCTCTCTGTGCCTGAAGCATAACGACTCACCCATCAAATATACTCTGCTCTCACTGCTTTTGGTTACAGCTCAGCCAAGACTATCGAGTTAACCGCGTAAAATATGGACAGTGATTGATTTTAGGATCAATCGAATTTCGATTTAATCTCTTAGTTCTGTTTCTGCTCCAATAAAATGCGCGCACAACTGTGCAAATTTGAATGAGTTATAAATAACCACATAAAGATCAGCATGTTACCAAAGACAACAAAATCTCTCTCTCTCTCTCTCTCTTTCTATGTATCTATCTGAGTCATTCATATCTATCTATCTATCTATCTATCTATCTATCTATCTATCTATCTATCTATCTAATCTAACTAACTAATCTATCTATCTATCTATCTATCTATCTATCTATCTATCTATCTATCTATTTCAGTCTGTTCATTATCTATCTATCTAGCTATGTATCTATCTCTATCTTCATGTTCGTTATCTATTTACTCTAAGAGACTAAAATAGAGTAGATAGATAGATAGATAGATAGATAGATAGATAGATAGATAGATAGATAGATGAACAGACTGAGATAGATAGATAGATAGATAGATAGATAGATAGATAGATAATGAACAGACTGAGAGATAGATAGATAGATAGATAGATAGAGAGAGAGAGAGAGAGAGAGAGAAGGGGGAGAGAGAGAGATTGCATGAATGTAAATATTGTAGCATGTGTAAACAAACCCATTTCTTTATAATACAATGCTTACGCATATGTGTTGTATTGTTGTAATCAAAACCTAAAAATTTAATTTAAATTTTGAAAAAATTTACCACGATGTGGCAAAAAGTTTTTGTGTAATATGTTCTATTTTTAACGATTTCACTGAACTAACATGTAAAGAAAAAATCTATTTGGCATTAATTTTCTTAAGATTATTTATATATATATATATATATATATATATATAGAGAGAGAGAGAGAGAGAGATAGATAGATAGATAGATAGATAGATAGATAGATAGATAAGAACAGACTGATCTAGATAGATAGATAGATAGATAGATAGATAGATAGATAGATAGATAGATAGATAGATAGATAATGAACAGACTGATCTAGATAGATAGATAGATAGATAGATAGATAGATAGATAGATAGATAGATAGATAGATAGATAGATAGATAGAGATAGATAGTTTTTTGTCATAATTACATTAGAATAGTAGCCAGTTGTATTAGAAAGTGCTCAGTACTTTTATATTGTAGAGCTTTTGAATTTTTTTCATTTAGAAAAGACTTATTCCAACAACCTACGTTTCAGATGTTCGGTATCTTTAGGTGATTTATAATAACTGATTTTTCAACATTTTTTCAGACGTAAAAAAGGAATTGTTACGAACGTGCGACTGAAAATTTTAAATGCTCGAAAATTTTCAAAATTAGGTAGGAGTTACTTAAGAATTTTAAAACACTTTCATCCAGATTTGTATGATCCTAAGATCTATTGATAGGTGTGATTTATCTGGACATTTTTTCTGATCGTTCATCTAAATATTATTTTTTTGTTCTGGAAACAAATCTTGGCCCAATCTGCAATAAAATTTGCTGCAAAATTTTTACTTTTTTTTTCATTTTGTTTTTTTTTTCTTTGTTTTAGTTTTATTATACTCCAGGTTATATCAGGTTTTTTTTCATTTTGTATTTTAATTTCGACACGTGGCCTTAACAATTGTCGGGCTAGACGCGTGTGAAAATATATATATATATATATATATATATATAAATTGGAGTAGATAGACTAAACTATCGCCCGGTTCACACTCCACCCACGTCTATTGAACAGGTGAAGAGGCTCATCCCTTGTTCCCTGTTTAGAATGTGGTTTCCGGATTTCTCTTATCCAATCTTCTTACTCTTACGTATCCCCCTGCGCATCAGTGGCATTATCGCCTTGCTTGGGGTGATATGATTAAAAAAAAAATATATATATATGTGTGTGTGTGTGTGTGTGTGTGTGTGTGTGTGTGTGTGTGTGTGTGTGATCTTCTCCCAGTATACTCAAACGGAAAACAATTATTATAAACTTATTGAAAAATTTACTGATCAGTCAAAATTTTTCATGTGAATTCGACTTTTGATAGAAAATCAATTGAATTATTATTATTATTATTATTATTATTATTATTATAAATTATAATAAAATCTGACTAAATTACTACTTTGGAAACTTCCTTCCATTAAAATGTTATAAAGTTCTTTGAATATTTTTTATATTGCTATTAAATGTAATGTTATTAGCATCACTTACCTGAGTAATCAGAACTTTAGCGTTCCGATGAACCTGTGACCCGGCGACTGATAGGATATTTACCCAGCTCCCACCACTGAGGTGAGACGTGACACATGGTCGTTTTTTTTTTGTTTTTTTGTTTTTTTTATGTGGGGAAACCCGAGCGTGTGCGGTCGTGTCATTGGTCAACTATTACTCAGCCTCCGCGTACTCGATGATTGGGTGTTAAGCTTGTCTTAGCTTGTCATAGCCGGTCTTGCTGCCTTCTAGCCAAAAGGCCGAGAAGCGACCCAGCGACTGATACTATAGGAAGATATGCGTTGTGATGCAGTGGATGTCGGCTCGGAGCCGAGAGATCGGGGAGCCGAGTTCTAATTCCATCTAAATTCCCTGCATTCACTTACGCACAAATACCCTCAGTAAAGTTATTAATCAGTCTCTT
The DNA here is from genome assembly GCA_037127315.1 of Ascarosepion bandense. Lineage (NCBI taxonomy): Eukaryota > Metazoa > Mollusca > Cephalopoda > Sepiida > Sepiidae > Ascarosepion > Ascarosepion bandense. The sequence goes on along the minus strand of JBBBDQ010002204.1, from coordinate 809,295 downwards.
CCATCCAGTTATGGGTTAAATAACAGGACAGATTGGGTTCCATAGCCTTGGCTGGCAACTAGTCTACCGCAGAAAGCAATGGCAACCTACTGCTGGATAATCTTCGTCCAGTCAGTTAAGTCTCGAAAAAAAACATGATCGCCCAAGCGTATATCACGTATGGAGCTTAACTGACTGGCTGGTCCTATCTTGTGTTATTGTTAGGAAGTGAAGGAAAACACAACACAGGAATGTAAGTTGGTAGACAAAACCGTTCAGGAGCCGTTGATCAATCTATAACACAAATATACCCGAACCGGCGTCTGCAACAGGAAATTCATGACCATAATAACAGGTCATCATTTATAATGTGATATAATGTGAGAAGTATTTGTAGTCTACATATTAGAAGGATGATATTTATATCGTAATAAAGAGGCAAACGATGGAATTAAATATACGCTTGCCTGTTATTTTCTCACACACACACATATATATATATATATATATATATATATATATATATATATACTTGATTATTAACTTATTAACTTATTTGTTGAGCGTTGTCGCTACCTAGATGTGGGATCGTTTGGAATTATCTGCTTGGATGTGAGGGTGGTGTAATTGATAGTGGCTCGGGAATGTTAATCCGAAAGCCGAGATCCAATTTCAGCCGCTTTCGTGATATTTACGTACACGCAAATACACCTGCGGAAATGTGTGTGAATCTAATTATTCTACCTCAGCTATGGGTTAATTAGCAGGACTTCAATCTCTAAATCATTATTATCTAAGAAAAACTTTTTAAAATCTAAAAATATTTTCTAGCTTTAAAAATCTTGTAAAAAGTTGATAAACCGTAAAGATTTAATTAATGAATCAATATTAATTATTTTGGCACAAGTGCGATTGCCAGTAAATGAAAACGTAACTCATTACAGCTTACAAAAGTATGATAGCACTATAGGTATTCTATTTATTCTGACACAGCCGTAAAGTACATAGTAAAAATTACACACGCACGCACGCACGCACGCACGCACGCACACACGCACGCACGCACGCACGCACGCACGCACACACACACATATTCGTGGGTTGCCATTCTCTCATATATATATATATATATATATATATATACATATATATAAAGTCTGCCTTCTTATATATATATATATATATATATTTAGTGTATCGAGGCAGCAAGTAATTTTCTAAACATATGGTGTTAAATATAAGAGACACACACATATATATGTGTGTGTGTGTGTGTGTGTGTGTGTGTGTGTGTGTGTGTGTGTGTGTGTGTGTGTGAAGTCTGCCTTCTTCTACTGTGCGCCCATGGCCCAAAGATAGAACCGCCGACTGACGCCACTTCAGTCGGATTTCAGTCCTGGGTTAAAAGCAATCGGAGTACTGTACTGATTAGCTGTGATACAGCGAAAAAGATCTGTCTGAGGATGACTATATATATATATATATATATATATATATATATATATATATAAGAAAGGATGGCAACCTATCTAGATATAAATTATTAGTTAAACAGAAATAGAGAGATTAATGGATATTATGCAGAGTATATATATTGGGAAATAAATCAACACATAATTACACAGTTATAAATCCAGAATTTATTTCAGCAATGTAAAAAAAAGTTTTTACAATTGCTTCTTTCAGAGCGTTGATGAATAAGTAAATGTAAACTTCACTCAGAATATTTTATATATATATATATATATATATATATATATATATATATATATATATATATTGATTGATTGATTGATTGATTGATTGATTGCTTAGTTTCTGGTTATAATAAGATTAGACAAGTGCACGTTTGTATTAAAAGTGTTCAATACAATTATATTGCAAAACTTTTGAATATTTTCTCTTTGTAAACGAGTTATTACGCGACCTAGGTTTCTACCATTATCGGTGTCTTCAGGCGATTTAGAAACGTAGGTCGCGTAATAACTAGTTTACAAATATATACAAATATATATATATATATATATATATATATATATATATATATATATATATATATAGAATAGAATAAAGAAAAAAAAATAGGAAACGTATCTCAATCTAACATGTTTTAATTTTATTACCGCTTCTTCAGAGACCGAATGAAAAAAAATTATGAAAAAAAAAAGAGACTGTATACTGCTGTGATTTGCGTTCTATAATCTTGGCTTGCAACCTGTCTACTGCAGAAAGCAATGGCAACCTACTGCGGGATAAATTTCTGCCCAGTCAGTCATGTCTCTTTCGAGACATGATCGCCTAAAGCGGATATCACGTATGGCACTTAACTTACTATATTGGTCAGATATGTGTCACGACTATTAAAGCAATAGATAATTACTTTTAGATGTATGTACCTGGAATATTTTGGATGGTAAAATGTATAATAATTTATGTTTATGTTTGTATCTTTACCATCCCAAATATTCCTCACCCATGTATTTAAAAACTGTCCCTTGTTTTAATACACATGACACGTGTATTAATACGCACACACATTGACTAACGTTACCGTTCAACATACACAAAAAAAGCCAAGCATTTCTTTACAAACATACACATACACTATTACACATTTTATCATTAAAATTATTCCATGCACAGACAGTTAAAAGGAATTATCTATTACTTTCATACACGTGACACATATCTGACCAATAAGACTACCTCCAAATTAAAAGATATCAGTACACTGTTTCTTTGTTGTTTTCTTTTCATTTTTCTCTCAGTCTTTAAAGAAGCTTTAATAAAAGCGAAACATGTTTGATTGCGATACGTTTCCTCTTTCTTTTTGCTATCTATCGCTTTCATACACGTGACACATATCTGACCAATAAGAACTAACCTCAAATTACAAGATATCAGCATACTGTCTCTTTGTTGTTTTAATAACTCTCTTGTTCTCTTAAGAAACTTTAATGAAAGTGAAATATGTTAGATCGGGATACATTTCCTTTTTTTCTATTCTATCAACTTATCGGATTTTATATTTAATATATATATATATATATATATATATATATATATATATATATATATATATATATAATATTAACTATAGCAACAACAATGCCAATAGTAACCGAACTAACTCTCCTGAAACTAGTATTAATTAAGCTATAATTTAAATCGTCTTGTACAACCCACCGATAACGAATTCGGATGGAAAAGAAGGGTAAGTAAAAAAAGTAACTAAAGTCAAGCACTCGTAAAAAAGAAAAAAAACCAAGACGAAAACCCTAACACTAAAGCGCTCAATACGAAAGTACAGCAAACAAATCCTCTCTCTCTCTCTCTCTCTATATATATATATATATATGTGTGTGTGTGTGTGTGTGTGTGTGTGTGTGTGTGTGTGTGTGTGTGTGTGTGTGTACAAAGACGAAGAAAGTGAGAGCAGTGGAAAAGGGAAAGATAGATAATGAGATGGTGATTAAGTCCAAGAAGGGATTTAAAAAATGTAGAAAATGTAGAAAAAATAATATAAAATAATTAAAAATAATATGAAAATAAATTTTAGAAGTTCTTAACAAAATCTTTCATTTGACTTTAACTAATTCGCATTCGTTAATTATAGTTATTTATAGTTTTTTTAGTTTACAGTGATGTCCGTGTTAAATAAAGAAAAGACGGAAAAATAGAGAATAAAGAGTAAAACATATCATTTCATCAGGGAAGGTTACATTAACTTACGCGTAAATACTCTTGGGAAAATTATAGATCCATCTCTTTTCTCTCCAGCTATGGAGTGAATAGCAGGACAGACTATAACTAAAATAAACAACAGCCCACTGTGGGAAAGTCTTATGTTTAGTCAATCATAAATTGAAAGAGACATGATCGTCCAAATGTATATCATGTATGGCCCTTAACTGACTGGGTTTGAAGAGTATTCAAAGAGTATTTTTAGTTACTTTAAATTCTTTTATATTTGTATAATCATATCGCCCCAAGAAAGGCAATTTAATGTCACTGTTTTGCAGGGGGTTACATAGGAGGAAAGTTATGAAAACGAATGACAGGTTATAGGGGGTGTCAGGAAGTGGGTAAGAGAAGGATGAGAATACTGATGAGAGTGGAGTGGACGGAGAAAGGAGCATGAGGGAGAGGATGAAGGTTAGTGACATAGGAGATGACTATTGACTTTACATTTAAATTCTTGGAGATTGTAGCTGTCAGGGAAGCAAGTAAACGGAAGGGAATTCCACAGGTGGGAAGTGCGAAAAAAGAAGCTGATGGAGTAGAATTTGCATTTACATTTTTTTGGTTTCACAGTAAAAGGGTGGGACCTAGTTGCTAATTTTGTGGCTCGATTAAATTCATATATAAGAGGCACCATTGAGCTATGTTTTTATTCAAAGTCAGTCAGTCAGTAAAGTGCCATACATGATAAACGCTTGCACTATTACGTCTCGAAAGAAACATGACTGATTTCTTGTTGCCATTCATTTTTACGTAGACTGGATGCCAATCTGTTCTGCTGTTTAAGCCATTAATACCTTTCCTATGGGTATTTGCGCGTAAGAGAATGCAACATATTCAAATGAAATTCGAACTCGGCTCTCAAATTTCTCGTTCCGAGTCGATATCCACTGCCCTACAATGAACATCCAAAGCACTACTATAAAAATGCTAAAATTAGAGTTAGCCTTCTTTCAGTTATGTAATTAAAATTGAACCTCCGACCTAAACATATTTCAGTGATATCCTCTTTGTTAGATAACTTTACCATAATATAAAAAATAAATATAAAACTAGTGATTTTTAAAATTAATTATTGCACTATCTACATGACAAAACTGAAACTTTCTTGAGTTTAGTGTTTCAGATTGGTCAATGATTTACGCATTCAGTTTATTTCAGTTTCTTTTCTATCTACGCTCAACTGAGTCACGTACAAAAATCTGCCTTGATCAATCTATTTTTTATTTAATTATTGAGATAAATGGATTAATAGTCTAGAGTCTAGACTATTAAACCATTTATCTCAATAAGAAGCATGCAAGGGTCTAGACTCTAGACACTTGCATGTTTCTTAATGTGCAGCAGCAGTTAAAATCGCTGACCTAACTGCTTTCATTTTCGTCAGTCATCGGATGGTGCATTAGTAATATATCAATACTAACAATGAACAAAATAGAAATTGTCACTGTCGAAAAACGGACTCAAATATCTAACAAATTACTTTTTTATTCCCTCTACACCCATAAATGTATCTTTCAGATTTAACTTTTATTTGATAAGTATTTTCAAATCAGCAAATACATTAAAAATTGGATCAAACTATTTTCAAATCCAAACTTCTATTAATTTATAGCTGATATCAAACAAAGTTTATCAATCATGCCTATATATATATATATATATATATATATATATATATATATATATATATATAGGAAAAACTATTAAAAAGTTGTGAGTTTAAAAATGTATATAATGTGCGTTGTGGTGTGAATAGATATCGATTCGGGACTGGAAATCAGAGAGCAAAGTTCGAATTCTAGTCGAATTCGTTACATTCCCTTACGCTCAAATTCCCTTGGGAAAAGTATTAATCCGTCTCTTCCCTCCAGTTATGGGTTAAATAATAGGACAGATACGGTTATACAATCATGGTTGGCAACCATTCCAGCGCAGAAACTAATCGCAACCTACTGCAGTCAGTTATATCTCTTTCGAGACATGAGCAGCCAAGTGTGTGCCAAGCGTATGGCACTTAACGGACACACACACACACACACACACACACACACACACACACACACACACACACACACACACCTATATATATATATATATCCGTAATCAAAAACTTATCGTAAATAATCAAGCCGGTAGAAATAAATATATAATACTGTTTGATTATAAACAGAATATCTACTGAAATACGAGTATCGATCAAAATAATGTTCAAACAAATAATTTCCCTATTGCGGGATAATCTTCTACCCAGTCAGTTATGTCTCTTTTGAGACATGATCACCCAAGCGTGTATCACGTATGGCACTTAACTGACTGACTGAGTTTTTTACTTAAAGTTTGGAATAAATAACAAAATAAAAACTTCGGACAGTATTCAACATCGTATCCAAAAATTGGAAAATATAATAAGAAATAGTCAAAACTCGTTGAGTCTGTTTAGTCAGTATTAGTATTATATATATATATATATATATATATATATATATATATATATATATAATACAATTAAACTTGTCATTTATATTTTAAATAAGAAAATGATTTAAAGTGTAGTGACATATCATTTTGGAAATCTCTGGTTTATGGGATCTTCTTACGATCTATGATGAAAACACATTGGAAAATGTAACCCCTGAGACTGACTGACTTGACGTAAAATACCAAGCTTCAGTCGAGTACAAACGTTTAACACTTTGTGGGAACCAAATTCATTCATTCAAAAAATAATAATATTAAAATAAAATAGAAAAGAAATAAAAATAATGAGCATGTTTTTTCTAACTTTACCACCAATAATTCCGAATATATTTATGATTTGTGGTACAATCTGACACAAGACGACACTAGCATTGCAGATAGATAGCTACACTAGTAATGGCCTCCGCAAATGGAACGTTATTATTCGCTAAGCATCCATATTCTTATTGGCAAAATCATAAACACGTTTTCATATTTCTTCTCTCTATAAGTTTTTTACTCTGTCAATCTCTTTTATTTTTTAGAAATACACACACACACACACTCGTGCACGCGTGTGCACACACACACACGCACACAAACATGCACATTAATATACATTCATATATAATACATGCATACATCGTGAATGAAATGTTGGATGCTGGATACTACAGAAACGTTAAAGTAATATCTCAAAACTCGCATACAAACGAGCATTCACAGTTTTGTGGATGTATATATATATATATATATATATATATATATATATATATACATCCATATATATATATATATATATATATATACATCCATATATATATATATATATATATATATATATATATATATATATGAGAACAGAACGGAATAAAATATTGATTCGAAAGAACTAATAATTTTGATGGTCTGGTTTCTTGCGCTAAGTGAAAATTGCTTTTGAAGATAGCATCAAACCTTAACAAAAAGCATTACAAATTTTTAACAATCGATTCAAGCGCTCAGCAAAGATGACTATAAATTACGATTAAGTAATTGAATGGAAACACGTTTCCTTCCAGCATTTTTACATTGTTGGTCTTCCATATGTTTTCCATTTAAAAATGGTAACAGTTTTTTCGTACATTTTATTTTATTTCTAAGTGCATTATCACATTTTTTTTTTCATAGATCTTTTTTTTTTATAAAGCAAGGTATTTTTAATACTGTTTTTCTCATATATATTTACGTGATTTTAATGTAATGTTTTGTTTTTTTTTAAGATTTCTTTATTTTCTTTTCGTTCTTTTTTTTTTTTTTGTTTCATTCATATTCCCTCCCTTCTACACGTTTTTGTTCTCTTATTTTTTTAGGAACAGACCGCGCTAGATAAATAAATTTGGGAGAAACTAACACAAACAGATAAACAAATAACGGATGTTCCACAATGTTTTATATAAACATTTTCACAATCTTTTTCTATGTGTTCTTTTTTAATTTGATGAAACTCTATCAGAAGGAAAGAAGGGGCATAGAGAGAGCATAAAGAAAAATTGTAAGCAAAGAAAGAAAGAAAGAAAGAAAGAAAGAAAGAAAGAAAGAAAGAAAGAAAGAAAAAGAACGAAAGAAAGAAAAAATAGAAAAAGGTAGATAAAAAAGACCGTATGGAGAAAAAAAATAAAGGCTTGAGAAAAGAAAAAAGTAATGGAAAGAAGAAAGGCAGGAAGTAAAGAAAGAAAGAAAAACAGAAAATTGGAAAAGTAATAGGGCAAAAAATGCAAAGGGATCTATCTATCTATCTATCTATCTATCTATATATATATATATATATATATATATATATCAGTCTGTTCAAATCTATCTGTATATATATCTATCTAAGTTTATTCTTTATATATATATATATATATATATATATATATAAATTTTTCCGTCTGTTCACATCTATCCATCGATCGAAAAATATGCATTTTGCCTCTTTGCAAATATATTTTACCTGTATCTAAAATTTTACACTCTCTTTCTCTAGCCTTTCTTTGTATATATATATATATATATATATATATATATATATATAGATAGATAGATAGATAGATAGATAGATAGATAGATAGATAGATAGATATGAACAGACTAAGATAGATAGATAGATAGATAGATAGATAGATAGATAGATAGATAGATAGATAGATAGATAGATAGAAGTAATGTACGTATTTATAAATGAAATATTGCAAGAGATTCATAAAATATCATTCTATATTTCAAGCTCTACACTACTTTCTTCATCTCTAAAGCAGAGCCCCGGGAAGTGTGTCAGCTTTTAGATATAAAATTCTGAGGTTGACGGATGCTGTTTGTCGAAATGCCACGCGACAAATTCGTTTCTTCTGCGGTAACAACTTGAAATGGCTTTAAAGCTTTTCCTAATCGACTTTCTATTTGACAGACAAATGTTTTATGTGGTGAGCGATCTGCAGTGAGGTCGGAGGTAGAGTAGGCCTTAAAAATGAAGGAAAAATGTTTCATATAGTGAAAAAATGGGGAGAAAATTAAAAGTGAATAATAATAATAATAATAATAATAATAATAATAATAATAATAATAATAATAATAATAATAAAACTGTCAAAATATAAAGACCTGGAAATTGAAATAAAAAAATTTGGAAATTGAAAACAAGTATCGTACCAGTGATAGTGGGTGCACTTGAAATGATAAAAAATGGAACAAAACAACACATTAAAAGAATCATTGGAAACCCCAGCTTAAGAGATATACAACAAATTGTCTTGTTAAGTATAGCTTACAAACACTAAGGAGAATTTTGTCTATGGAACACTAGGGATGTCAGGGAGATATAAAAAACATGGAGTCATAACAACACACCACTACCTGCCTTAGATCTCTGTGCAAACTTGGTAGGTAGTGCGACCATAGCAGAAGTCAACTGATAATAAAAATGACACAATAATAATAATAATAATAATAATAATAATAATAATAATAAAATTATTAATATTATAAATGTTGGTTAGCACTGAACAAATTGAGAAAAAATTAAAATACGTGAAATTATTAATTTCTTTTTTGTATGTATTTTCCTTTATTGCACCAACACGTCAAAAGAAATAAT
>JBBBDQ010002204.1:740000-797500 GCA_037127315.1 Ascarosepion bandense | reverse complement strand
TTTAATTGAGTTAGACACTTTTTTATTTTTATTTTTTACTGATATTCTAAGAATCTATAAGAATCTATAATAAATTTAACTTTAGGTAGATAGATCGATCGCTCTCTATATAGAGGTAGATAGCTCCTTTCCCCTCTATGTTTCTTTAGGTCCTTATCTTTTTAAGATAATTATTAACCAATAATTTGTCAAAGTCAAATTAGAATAGTAAGCAGTTGTATCAATTGTTAAAATAATATTTAACATGTAAAGCTTTTAAATATTCCAATTTCGAAGATCAGCCGATTACGCTACCTAGGTTTCAACCTTTCGGTATCTTCAGGCGTTTTATATTAACTGATCATCTAACGTTTCTCCGAATCCATAACAGGAACTTTCAGAACGCTTAACCGGGAGTTTAAAATAAGGGAGGAGCTGGTCAAGACTATCAAACAAAATAATATTGCAAATAATTTCAACTGGGTTTGTACAAATTCAAAATATGTTTTCTAAGGTGTTTACATCCGGACATAAAGACGGACTTTTCATGTAGCAACGTTTCTCGTTCTGGAAATGATACTATGACTAACTTGATTGAAATCAAGGTAGCGTAATCAGTTGATTAATATATATGTGTGTGTGTGTGTGTGTGTGTGTGTGTGTGTGTGTGTGTGTTGAAAATAATGATAATGATATTTACTGATATAGGTAAAATTATATAATTCAATTGATTAAAGTCAAACAAAGCTCGAAGTAGTGCTTTCAAACACACAATTTTTGATTATTTTGGGTTTTGTTTGACTGTAAATCTTTCGTGGTCGAGTGGTAAAGAGACGTTAGATCAGTTGACGGTTCCCTCGAGGGCACGCAGGTTTGAAGCCTGCCAGAGAACGCATATTTTCATATATGTTACAAGATTTCTCGATTATTTAGGGCAGTAGATGTTAATAAATATACTGTTTAATGATAAAAATCATAGTATCTACTGATATTTGAATAGATACTTACAGCCAAGTCAATTGATTAAAAATCAGATAAATTATTTATCAGCATAACGTTTTATTTTGAATACATTAATGTTTGGTTAATGCACTTAATTCAAACTTCTAAACAAATTAAAAGGAAATAAAGATCAAAGAAAATTATAAAATATTTCTTAAAAATTAATTTAAAAAAAATTTTTAATATATATTTTAAAAAATTTATAAAAATTATGATGTGAAAAAGATATAAACACTAAATATACACGGGATTGTGTATATGGCCTGGTATGTTGTTTTAGATGTTTAAAGTTTCCAATCTTCTCACTTAGTTTTTTTTCTTTTTCAATTGGAGTGGATAGATCTATCTATCGCCCGGTTCACACTCCACCCACGTGTGTTGAACAGGTTAAGGGGCTCATCCCTTGTTCCCTGTTTGGGATGTGGTTTCCGGCTTTCTCTTTTCCAATCTTCTCACTTAGTTTTTTTTTTTTCAATTGGAGTAAATACATCTATCTATCGCCCGGTTCACACTCCATCCACGTCTATTGAACAGGTTAGGAGGCTCATCCCTTGTTTCCTGTTTAGGATGTGGTTTCCGGCTTTTTCTTTTCCAATCTTTTCACTAGTACGTAGCCCCCTGCACATCAGTGGCGTTACCGCCTTGCTCGGGGTGATATGATTAAAAAAAAAAAATTTCTATTATTTAAAAGATTCGTTTTTTGTTTGTTTTTTTTTTGTCTTTTTTTTTGTTTTTTGTTTTGTTCTTTGTATACAGACTTATTTAAAAAAAGAAAAAAGACGGTCCTGGAGACTTTTGCGCACAATTTGTAAAGACACACACACACACACACACACACACACACACACACACACACACACACACACACTAACGTTATTTTTGTCGTTTTTTTAATCTTTTTATTGCTTTATTTGTCATAACAAAATATAACCTGTTTAGTGGCCGAGGTAGATGCGTTTTCTTACCCAACTCTAACATCTATGTTGAAGCGCAGACATTAATTAGAATTCCTAATGATGATTTTAAAAATAACCATGCTCTTTTCATAAGGTAGATAAACGCCACCTAATGTTCCATCCTTTTTTATTCTCCTCCTTACGCTAGACCAATCAGTTTGTCTCATAAATTATTATTTTAAAGATTACAATTTATAGTTGTATCTTCCAAATTGGCTTTAATAGTCAATAATCGTTATTTTTACCGTAATTATTACCCGTTGTCGTCATTGTTATGATCATTCTATTTATATATCCTTTCATTTTATTAAAGATGCGATTTTTTCTACAGAAACCTTTCTTGCTTTCATATGGATTTTGTTTACGATTGCATTAACTAATGGGAAATTAAAATTTATTGTAGTGGGCAGAGATCTGCCATATTGGCAGTGACCATCTCTCAGTAGTAGCACCAATATTATTAGTTAAAAAAACGAAAACTGCAGAAACGGGAAGGTATTATCAGTATTAATAGTATTATATGCTCTATTATTATTATGTCACTTTTCATCATATTTCGATTTCTGCTTTGGTCTCACTACCAACCAAGTCTGCGGGAAGACCTAAGGCAGGTAGTGGCGTGTTATGACTCCATTTCATGTTTTTCTATCTTCCCTATCATCCCCAGCATTACATAGATAACGTTTTCCTTAGTGTGTGGGCTGTACTTAAGAAGACAATTTTTTGTATATCTCTTAAACTGGGGTTTCCAGGGATTCTTTCAATGTGTTGTTTTGTTCCATTTTTTATCATTCCAAGTGCACCTACTATCACTGGCACAACTCTTGTTTTCAATTTCCACATTTTTCTATTGTTTTCAATTTCCACATTTTTTTATTGTTTTCAATTTCCACATTTTTTCTATTGTTTTCAATTTCCACATTTTTTCTATTTTATTATTATTATTATTATTATTATTATTATTGTTGTTATTATTATTATTATTAAATTTCGAATTCTGCTATGGTCACACTAGCTACCAAGTCTGCGGGAAAATCTTAGGTAGGTAGTAATGTTTTGTTATGGCTATATTTCATTTATTTTTCTACCTCTCATAACATCAGTAGCGTTACATTGACAAAGTTCTTCTTAGTATATGGGTTGTATTGATGAAGACATTTTTTGTATTTCTCTTAGGCTGGGATTTCCAGGAATTTTTTCAATGTGTTATTGTGTTCCCTTTTTTATTATTCCAAGCGCCCCTACTATCACTGGTACTATTCTTGTTTTCAATGTCTACATTTGTTCTATTTCGGTTTCCAGGTTTTTATACTTCGATAGTTTTTCATATTCCTTGGTTGCTATGTTGCAGTCCACTTATTATTTTCTTTGATTTCTGTTATATATACATTTCCTTCCGGATCCCAACCAAAGAAAATGGCATCATGACATTTTCTTCTGATCATTTGTATAAAAAAAGAAAAAAGAAAAAGGAATCAACCTATAATCACACGAATTTTACATAGATAAAAAACCTTCGTAATGTGTGAGTTTTATTTGTGAGTACAGTTCTTAGTATTTCTTTAAGGCTTTGACTACCAGAAATCCCTTCAATGTGTCTATAGGAACATTTTCTAATCAAATCGAGAGCTCCAAATACAATTCTAATTATGGATGCCTTCATGTGCTAAATATTTTAGATTTCCACTTAAACATCCTTGTATTATTGTTGTTGATGTTGTTAGCTTCCTTGTATTCAGTGTTGTAGCCGGCTTTTCGTATTCCAATATAATTGTTATACTGTTATATTTTCCTTCCTACATAATCATGTGACAACATTTCCTTAACCTTGTGTTACTATTTTATGTTATTATGACAAGTTGGTATCCTCTTAATAAAATTAGGCATGAGCATATTCTCAGTGTTCACCAAAGACAACTGTGTAAGTAATAAGTGTTTTTAGTGATAGCTCCCAAATGTAGGTGAGCCACATTGTATCTGAATCACCACCGCTGGAAATGGATGATAAATACATATATACACATTCATATATATATATATATATATATATATATATATATTGATATATATTGATATAAATTAATGGATATATATTCCACAATTTGGTTATTTTTACTTTTCATAAAGTTCTCATGCAAATGTAGACCTTTTATAGAGATGTAGTTATTATTAATGCTATAATAATAACATATGGGATTGCAACTCAGAAAATTTCAGGTTTCGGTGCCAAGTACACCTTCATCAGGCAGTCTGATGAGGGTGCACTTGGCACCGAAACCTGAAAGGTTTTGAGTTGCAGTCCCATATGTTATTATTATAACACTAATAATAACTTTCTCTGTTTTTCTTTCTCTCTCAGTTTCTTTCTCTCTCTCTCTCTCTCTCTATATATATATATATATATATATATATATGCGACACGCGACACTGTGTTTTCACTAGTAATTAGCGTGGGAAAATTTAAAAAAAACAATCGAAAATGAATTAGTATTTTGAATACGGATTTTTATGAGTATAGGAATTAATTACTTAAAATGCAACTATGAAAATGTTGTTTGTCTATATTTCTGAGATGAGGTATTGTAATTATTTACATTATTTACATTGTTCAATGACACATGACTCAATGGATGAAAACGTTGGTTGAATCCAGTGACCTAACCTAAAGCAGAGGTGAACAAAAAACTTAGAAACTTGAGTTAGATGAAGATAACTGATACTGAGACATCTGGAAGAGGCATGACTCATGGAACTAGAATAATCTACCCCGGTGAACGAAATAAAGGGGGTTCGATTCGAAATTCTAATCACCTGAAGAAGGTCGGAGCTTACAACTTTGCTTTACTTCTACAATCTGAAGAGGCCGGATCATCTGTGAAACATGTCAAAATAGAAGTTGTTCAAATGGTCTTATATATTTGTCGGGTTGTCGTTCAATTTATGAAGGTACCTCTAATAAATGAGGATACTATGATGAAAAAATGTGCCATACTTTATATACAAGGTTTTAACGCTTAAATCTTTATGTTATTATCAACAAGAAGAATCAAAGAAGCCGAGTCCGAACAACATTTATCAAATCATATTTGTTAATACGTTCTACAAAATTTTGGTTAATTTTTTTGTTTGTAGGCAGGCGACTATGAATTAGTATAGGAACATTTAGCGTCTTTTTGCAGTAAAAAGCGAACTGATATGTAAATTCTTCTAAGAAACAAATAAGTGTCTGATTCTGAAATTAAACTTTCAGGTTTATACACAAATGAATGAAATTATTATAGAAATGTTTCTTTCTTAAAAATTCTTCGTAAATCAGATTTTCCATCTGTTACTCCCAACATTTTATGAAATATTGAGATATTCATTTTTGTAGGGTTAATGTTTATATTGGTTATAAGCAAATATCCTTGGAGAATTTAAATCATCATTTATATTTTTTTAAACAGGATACCCTGTTACAGAAAATGTGCTCTAAATTGTAAAATAAAAAGTGAAATTAAAAGTAATAAATTATTTAATTAAAAAAGCTTTTAATGTATAAGCTATATAATGGACAGTAATTTTTTTTAATCAGTTTTTACAAGAATTGATTTCACTTAAAAAATTAATAATTATAATAAATTATACAGTTTTTAAATATTTTCAAATTTTGTTTTAATCTGTAGCGGTTATTTGATATTATTATTAAATGAAAATTGTATTTATTAATCATAAATGGAAAAGAAGAGAATTTTTACGTATAAACGTGCCAATTTTTACGTATAAACGTGCCAATTTTTTTTAAAAAAGAAGTTTATACAAGGCATTATCAGAAAATAAAAGCAGTAAATTTAAAATTTATTAGTAAATTTCTAACATTTTCTCAATAACGATCTTCGTAAATAAAAATATAAATAATTAAAATTCACTCTAAAGTCAATAAAAATTACATTACTTAGAATATCTTTATAAATTCTAAAGATAACTAGGTTAATTACATATATATATATATATATATATATAGAGAGAGAGAGAGAGAGAGAGACTGATTGATTGATTGATTGATTGATTGATTGATTGTTTAATACTTAGTTTTTCGTCCTAATAGGGTTTGACTAGTACACATTTGTTTTAAAAAGTGTTCGATACAATTATATTGTAGAACTTTTGAATATTTTCCATTTTTAAACGAGTTATTTTGCTACCTGGGTAGCGAGATGACTCGTTTAAAAATGGAATATATATATATATATATATATATATATATATATATATATATATATATATATAGGGCGTCGTGTTGCATAAGTCAAGTATTTTTTAATAGTTATGGGGCCTTTACTTAAAAATGCTAAACATTAAGCGATCGATAAATGTATCAACACCTCATCAAATACATATCCCCGTGTTATTTTTAATGGCATTTTAAACTAAAAGTAATATTTGTTTGAATTAAGATATATTTAAACATCAAATCAGTTATAATTATTCAAAACAGTTTCAATAAGTGTATCTTAAATATAGATTACCGACCATAATTATTAGGCCACCCAAATTTTTAAAAAGAAATGACGTATTTCATACTGTTTTTAAGTGGATAATTCTAAATGAAAACAGAATAGTTCTTTTGTTATTATTACTTTGCAAAATTTTACAAGGCAAAGAAGCAATAATGGACTCGTCCGAATCACCCTAATTTTTTTTCATTCTTTCATTGATATATATAGGTAATTATTAAATATTTATAAATTCATTTGATGCACATATTTTTCCGCAGTATTAACAAGAGAACCATTCTCATTTATTTAAAATTATTCACTTGGCAATAAATACTAAAAAATAATATGAAATACATTATTTTTTTAAAACTCTGGGGTGTCCTAATAATTATGGCCGGTAGTGTATATCTTTTAAAATTCTGCTGTGCTGACAGAATGGTCAATATGGTCAATTTTAGCGATTAAATAAAATCACTTCAATCAATTTAAATTCGATTTGAAATACAACAAAATACTTTACTAATGGAAAACATGAAGTTTAAACTATTTGCTTGGTGTTAAAACTAAAATTAAAATTTCAAGAATTTATTTTTTTTTAAATGCATTTTAAACCTTAGGTATTGCTTTTTTTGAGATATCTAATCTCATGTTAAATTCATTTGATGTTGTTGTTTTTTTTTTTAATCATATCACCCCGAGCAAGGCGGTAACGCCACTGATGTGCAGGGGGCTACGTAAGAGTGACAAGATTGGAAAAGAGAAAGCCGGAAACCACATCCTAAACAGGAAACAAGGGATGAGCCTCTTCACCTGTTCAATAGACGTGGGTGGAGTGTGAACCGGGCGATAGTTTAATCTATCTACTCCAATTGAAAAAAACAAAAAAAGAGGAAAAGAATGGAGAAGAGTAAAAGATTGGAAAAGAGAAAGCAGGAAGCCACATCCTAAACAGGAAACAAGGGATGAGCCTCTTCACCTGTTCAATAGACGTGGGTGGAGTGTGAACCGGGCGATAGTTTAATCTATCTACTCCAATTGAAAAAACAAAAAAAGAGGAAAAGAATGGAGAAGAGTAAAAGATTGGAAAAGAGAAAGCAGGAAACCACATCCTAAACAGGAAACAAGGGATGAGCCTATTCACCTGTTCAATAGATATATGAGGAAAGAGGGCTTAGAAATTTTGATACCTACAGGACATGTTAAAATTAAGGCGGATAAGCAAAAGCAGCACATAACTTACCCAGTGAGGAAGTGTAAATGGTTGGCATAACAGTAAGTTGCAGTCATGAGAGTCATAAAAGTGTAGGGAATTGTGGAGAGCCATTATCTCTCAAGCCCTGAATGGATACGATAAACAGAAGAAGACAAAGAGGAAGAAGAAATATTGTGGAACTTGTCCCTCGTACGAATATATTTGAATGACTGCATTTTAAATTATAAAATAAACATGTAAATGCATTTGGTCTAAGTTAAAACTCATCCTCAATAAAACACAAAAATGATTAAACGGAGACACAGAAAGTAAATAAACTCGATCATTAATTGAATTAGTTTATTCCGGACTGAATGTTTGGCTGAGTGACAGAATTCTGATTTAGACTTACACTCATGTTTTTTTGCATCGTATATTTTGAAAACATAACTACAGTGATAAAGAGTACGTTTATGGTTTGGACAGGAAAATCAAGATTAGATAATTATTTTTAGACCAGAGTCTAGGGCTGGGTAGGTACCTATATATATATATGTGCCTATATATATATATATATGTATATATATATATATATATATATATATAGGCATATAGTAAGTCAAGAGTTGTCTTAAATGAAAATTCTAGCTGAATAAAACCTATTCCATCTTTTTTACGTGGTACGTATAGACGGTCTGCATCAGCCTTTGGAAGATAATCGCACGCTTAGAACAAAGCTTTCTTGTCTTAGAATTCATTTGTTTGATGTCATTTAGAATCCAGTTCAAGATGTTGAAATTATATTGTACCACTGGAAATGCAAAGCTATTAATGACCATAATACTATTCTGTGAATTCAATTCAGTTCTTAATATCAGTCACACCCATCAATAGTAGACTTTAAGCACTATTTCTTTCATTATTTTATGATGAATTCCTTCGCTCTTATTATATCAATATCAGTGATACTGATACACATATATATATCAGCATGCAGTGTAGATATAAAAGAATCCAAAGGAGTATCCTGTACGTACAGTGGTAGGATAACTCTCTAAGAGAGCTCTAAATATATATGTATATAAATACATATAGGACAAATATAAGAAAAATTAAGGCAGACACGTTATTTCATGGTAAATCGGAAATATGGGCCTATTTCAGGCAAACCATCATCAGCTTCCGTCTTTATTATACAAAGGATTTTGCATGAATTAATTTAGACTATGTGAAAACTAAAAACTACTGCAAAATTGTACATTTTGTTTCGACATTCAAAGAACAATGTCTTTTCAGGTAGTTAACACTGATGGTAACAATCAAAGATTTAGAGCAAAAAAAAAAGTTATAAGTAACGCGGTGTAAGTAAGGCCTGGATGATAAAATTTGTCAAATAACGCGAAAACAGAAAGGAAAAAAAATCAATCATGAAAAGAGGTTGTAAATAAAAACGAGATTTACATTTAGTAGATTCTGTAGAAACCAAAACAGAAGCCAAGAACCAACTGTGGCTGCAAAATATATGAAAAAGAAAGCCAAGGATAAGATACTTGAACAGATGAAACAACGCTGACAAGATAAACATCTGCATGGCTAATATCCGGTACGTCATAATAAAACTAATGTTGCTAAAGTTAATACTCATCGCTGCGATCATCTGGATTAAAGGCTGAAACGGAAGGATCTATTCTTACAGCGCAAGACCAGTGTCTTTCAGAAAAATATCCTGCATAATAATGTTAATCTAAAATGCAAGTTATGTGGCAAATATCAGGAAACCATAGACAATCTAACCTCAGATCTGTACTTGCGCCAAATGAATATAGAAATCGTCGCGATATAGGGGAGCAATATTTACACTAGACAATGTGCAAACACCTTGGAAAATATTTTAACAAACACTGGTATTAACATCACCCAGCAATAGTTACAGAAATAGAAAACATTACAATTATACGGGATTAAAATGTCTTTGCAGAAAGAAAGACTGAAGCAAATAGAGCGAACATAATTGTCAAAAACCGAAAAGAAAAAACCTTGCCTACTAATTTATTTGGCTTGTCCAGCGAACTGTAACGTAGCAACCAAGGAGTTTGAAAAACTATCGAACTATAAACACCTGGAAATCAAAATAGAACAAATGTGAAAATTGAAAACAAGAATAGTAACAGTCACAGTAGGTGCGCTTGCAATGATAAAAATAGAAACACAGCACATTAAAAAAAATTCCTCGTAAACCCAGTTTAAAAGATATTTTTTTTAAAAATCATATCACCCCAAGCAAGGCGGTAACGCCACTGATGGGCAGGCGGCTACGTAAGAGTAAGAAGATTGGAACAAAATAAAATTGTCTTGATAAGTGCAGCCGTCACACTAAGAAGAACTTTGTCCATGTAACGCTAGTGATGTTATGGAAGGTAGAAAAACATATAAAAAATGTAGCCATAACACACCACGACCAGCCTTAGGTGTGACAATAGTAGAAGCCGAAATATGATGAAATAATAAGAATTATAAACATTAATATTGTTGTTATTATTGATATTTCGATACGAATTTCATTTACTATACGTACATTCTGTCAGAAGCGGATGTAGACTAATTTTGTCTACTGTTACATATATATATATACTTTTGTGTGTGTGTGTGTGTGTGTGTGTGTGTGTGTGTGTGTGTGTGTGTGTGTGTGTGTGTGTGTAATTTCATATATGATTCCAGTCTAATAAAAAAGGTTTTCGAATCAAAGCTGGGAGTCACTTACAGAAAAAAACAGCCTACACACACACACACACACACACACACACACACACACACACACACACATATATATATATATATATATATATATATTAGATAGATAGGTAGATAGATAGATATGAACAGACTAAGATAGATAGATAGATAGATAGATAGATAGATATGAACAGACTGAGATAGATAGATAGATAGATAGATATATAGATAGATAGATAGATAGATAGATAGATAGATAGATAGATAGATAGATAGATGAAGAATTATCATTGTTGCATGACTTTCTATTCGAACCGGCATGTACATCTTCGTAGTTAGACTCACAGCAGTTCGACCTCCGGCTTTTTTACCTTTTATACACACACACACACACACACACACACACACACACACACACACACACACACACACACACACACATATGCACATACACAAATGTTTTGTGTGCTTGCGAATATGTGTTTGTAAATTACTCTTGACAGAAAAAATTGACAAGTAAATACTCGTATTCATTAGAAAAACGTGCGTACATAAGCAGAAGTCTTGTCTGTCTGCTGTAAGTCATATCACATGTTATCAATGAATTAAAATTTTAAAAAAGATAAAAAATGAACGAAAAAAATCAGTTACACCAGCAAATACTTAAACTTTGAGAAGAAATGATGAAATGGATGAAGCAGTTGGCGAAGATTTAATTGAAAATCTTTTGATATAAAACATTCCTATTAGAACTGCTTTTACACGTTTTTAGAACGTATGTTCATATCACAGTTAGGTTACCGGCATTTCATTTATGACCAACAGACAAAAGAAATAATATGACTAGCTATAATCAGTCATATCTTCTTCAATCTAACAACCAACTGCTGAATCCCAAATGCGACTATAATAAACAACTGCTTTCTAAAAATACAATTGCTGCTGCTAGCACACAGGACACTAAGACATTTTCTGATACATTTCAAGCTAATGGAAGTCGTAATCGTTTCTATAACTCTGGCTTGAAATTCAGGTCATTTGTCCAAAAAAATATGTCGTGACTAGAAATTATCATCACTCAGTAATTCAAATACGTGTGTAGTCAAGTTTTAATAAACCATATTAGCGCCACTTTGTACGTATCCATCATATATAATTAGCTATATGGTGTAAGAATATACAATATCAGAGAAAGAAACGTTGATATAAACAGAGCAAATATAGAAATCAACACTGCATGGTAGCTGTCATTTTTATCATGGTCTGCAGATCGCTTGAGGCGTAAAAAGACAGTCACCATGCAGTGTTGATAGCAAAAACCTTAAATTCAGAATGAGTACATATATATATATATATATATATATATATATATATATATATATACACACACACACACACACACACACACACACATATATATATATATATATATTATTATTATTATTATTGTACTGTTAACTACCTTATGAGACATTGTTCTCAATTTGTTTTCAATGTCGAAACAAAGTGTATAACTTTGTAGTAGTTTGTAGTTTGCACATGTTCTAAAGTAATAATTAATATTTTTATATCGAGCACTGTTTTAAATTAATGTTTTGAACGTTGAAATTATTTTCTTCGTTCTTATTCATTCATTTGTATATATATATATATCATATTAAAAAAGGATTAATTCAAAGATGTTGAATGGCCATTTCGATGCGAAGATCCCCACGGGGGATAACACATCACCTCAGCAACAGAAAAATCCTTTGAATTAATCCTTTTTTAATATAAATTTGCTCTGTAATATTTTATTACATGGAGCTCTCTTCCTGTATCATTTTTTAATATTAAAATAAAATTTTTAATATTAATTACGATCGGGTTTTTGTAATTTACCTTCCTGCTTTTTTCCTTTGGAGTGAAGTATCTGAATTAAAAAAAAAAATATATATATATATATATATATATATATATATGTGTGTGTGTGTGTGTGTGTGTGTGTGTGTGTGTGTGTGTGTATATTCAACATTTATAGTTAATAATTTAATATATATGATATACATGTGTGTGTGTGTGTGTGTGTATACATATATATATGTGTATATATATATATATATATATTCAACATTTATAGTTAATAATTTAATATATATGATATACATGTGTGTGTGTGTGTGTGTGTGTATACATATATATATGTGTATATATATATATATATATATATATATATATATATATATATATTCAACATTTATAGTTAATAATTTAATATATATGATATAAGTGTGTGTGTGTGTGTGTGTGTGTGTGTGTGTGTGTGTGTGTGTGTGTGTGTGCGTAATTTCTTAGAAAAACGTACACGGAGATAAAACCAAATCAATCATATACAAGTAAACACAGTATCTCAGAAAGAACGAAAAACATTTACATGAGTGGTTAGGAACAATGATGAACTCGTAACTATGAAAACAACTTGTATGATCATGCAAACAAATGGGAAGGATACATACAAGAATCTATCTTAGATTAGAAAATGTAAAAATAAGATTCTTTTTGGAGAGATATTTATATGGATTACTTCATCCAGGTAACGAAATCTGATCTAGTAAACAAAAACAAAGACAACTTGCTAGTGAATTCTCCTCCCCATTACAATAAACATCCAGAAGCGCGAAAGATGGAAACTGATTTTGACAGAGGATTGAAACAATTATGAAATATTAATATGATGACTGGAAAAATTAAAGTAAATATTAAAACGACTATAATACTGCGGAATGTGTCGAAGTGATGATGACTTTTGCAGTCACTTGATCTCGTGTGATTACATATAATCTCACACAAAGAAAAAAACTGTCTCATTGCAGACGCTGTTGTGTTTGGCAGACGACAATGAGCGCAAAAGAAAACTAAAAAAGTCCTAGGAATTTGTCCGGGAAAATGAAAAATATGTGTTAAAAACAGATATTGAATAAATTAAAAATTACAGGAACTGAAATCACGGAACTGAAATCACGTGTAAGCTAATAATAAGAATAATAAGAAGAATAAGAAGAATAAGAATACTGCTGTCTTATATGATCAGGCGCCCCTGCTGTCTATCTCAGTGTTCTCGACAGGCTCCAAAGGAGAATCTGTAATACGGTAGGTACTGACCTGGCGGCTTGACTCCAGCCACTTTCTCACCAGCGGAATGTGGCTTCCCTCTGTATGACTTCTGCTCCGACGAACTTAAGTCACAGTTGCGCCTGCAACAGGAATTTACCCATGCAACCAGACCGGCAAAAAGGTCCCACCCACTTAGAGTTAAATCAACCAAATGCAGCCGACAATTCTACTCCATGAGCTTCTTTTCTCGCACTTCCCGCCTGTGGAACTCCCTTTCGTGTGCTTGCTTTTCTGACGGCAACAACCTCCAGGAATTGAAATGCAATGTCAATACCCATCTCTTATCCACTTGACTCCAGTTCTTTCTACATCACCCTGTATATATTTTTCTTTCTCTCTGTCTTTGTAACTATCTTCACACCTGTATTCCCATCCTTCTTTTGCTCCTTTCTCTGACATCCCCCGTAACTAGTTCGTCTTTCTTTTTACTCTTCTCCTATCTAAACATTTATGTAGCCCCTGCGCATCAGTGGCGGTTAATAACTGGAACCGATGGTTTTATTCTTGCTGCACGTGACCAATACTTGAAATTACTAACTAGAAATTA
Source organism: Ascarosepion bandense (assembly GCA_037127315.1). Taxonomy (NCBI): domain Eukaryota; kingdom Metazoa; phylum Mollusca; class Cephalopoda; order Sepiida; family Sepiidae; genus Ascarosepion; species Ascarosepion bandense. The sequence continues at coordinate 783,460 of JBBBDQ010002204.1, read as the reverse complement.
CTAAACCAAACCAAACCAAACCAAACCAAACGGACATACGGAAAACTTGTGTGTTAACCCGAAAATGCAAGAACGATGGTAAATATCCAGAAACAAGTGATCATCTTGTATCAGGTTTCACGGTGTTAGTACCCACTGAATATAAAACTCGGTATGAGTCTATACCGTCACTGGAAAATGTATGCCTTTTACGGGAAACAAACTGCAAAAAACAGGTATGAATATAACCCAGACCCGGTTACAGAGATAAAAACAGTGACAATTTTATGGGACGTTTTAATACACACAGACAGAACAATCAGAGCTGATCGGTCAGACATCGTGATTAAAGATCACAAAAACAAAATGGGCTTTCTAATTGAGATGGCAGATTGTATTGCATCTTTGAAGATGTTCATGAAACTATCAAAATACAAGTATCTTGAAGTAGAAATCTAAAAATGTAGTACATGAGGACATTAGTAAATCAGCTTAGAGTTGGAGCCATCGAATCGATTAGGAAAGGATCCGATAGGCTCATTAAAGGCATTCATAATAGCTGATGCCTTAAGGAAATACTAAAAATGATTGTATCCACAAGTACGGCTCACATATTACGAAGAACTTTGTATGAAATATGTATGATCATAGTGTTTTTTCTTTTTCTCTTTTTAGATCTCTGGTTGGGATCCAAAAGAAAATATGTATACACAAGAAATCAAAGGAAATAATAATAATAATAATAATAATAATAATAATAATAATGAATTGAAAAATAATTGATAGAAATATCGCTCAAAAAATAATTCAGTTTTAATTTTATAATTCAGTCAGTTAAGTGCCATACGTGGTATACGCTTTGGACAATCTTGTCTCGAAAGAGACATGGCTGACTGGGCAGAAGATTATTCCGCAGTATGTTTCCAATGCTTTCTGTGGTAGACTGGTTGCCAGCCAAGGCTATAGAACCCAATCTGTCCTATTATTTAATCCATATCTGGAGGGAAGAGACGGATTAATACCTTTCTCAAAGGTATTTATGCGTAAGTGAATGCGATGAATTCAACTGGAATTCGAACTCGGCACCCCGATTTTATAATTAAGCATATAAAATTATTGTATTCCTAGCGTTAAGTTGAACAAAAAGTTTTAGTAATGGAAGATAAGTTTGCCTATCGTCTCTGGCTTTTTGACCGGAAGTAAAAGTTCATATCTTGCTTCCTGTTTAGGATCGGGTTTCCTCTTCCTTCTAAAATCTTCCAATTCACTTTCACTCTCGGTGACCCTCTTGCATCTTAGTGGCATTATTGCCTTACTTGAATTATTAAAAAAATAATACGCTAAAAGACCAGATCATGTTATTGCAAACAAGAGGAATGAAACTTGTAAAAAAAAAAAAAAATGATTCATTAAAGATTTCAAATCTCTACCCCTAACGTCTCCGCTTGAACTCTGAAAACTTATTCGTTAATTAAATCTTGACCTTTCAAAAAATTAGTCGTCTAATTCTTCTGTTATCTTCTATTTTTTTTACGCTAATAAAGCTCCACATCTTAAAGTTCTGGCGTGGCTTTTAGGTCTTGTATTAAGCGAACAAAAATAAAAAGAATCTTTCTGGTTCATCGAAACTTACAAAATGTAAATTATTCCAAATAGAGTTCTATTTGTTGATTTCTCTGGCTGTGCTGTTGAAGGTGAATTTTCGTTGAAATATCAAAGAACGAGATATTCAACAATGAGCCATGCCATGAACGTACGTTATACGGAACTTACATTACCTGATGTTGACACACACACATATATATATATACATTATCATGGCACCGTGAAATTTGAGCTATTCTCAAGCCATCACAGACATATAGTAGTGTACCATATGACCTATTGTTCTATTGTGACTTAGGGCCATATTACATTGAAGAAATTATTATAGTGTTGCTTATTGAGGTGTTGCTTACTGCGTTGCGTTGTGGTGCAGTGGATATAAACTCGGAAAGAGAATTTGGGGTGCCGAGTTCGAATTCCAGTTGAATTCATTGCATTCACTTACATGCAAATACTCTTGGGAAAGGTATTAATCCATCTCTTCCCTCCAGTTATGGGTTAAATAATAGGATTGCAATTGGGTTCTGTATCCTTGGCTTGCAACCAGTCTACCGCAGAAAGCAATGGTAACCTACTGCGGGATAATCTTCTGCCCAGTCATTCGTGACTCTTTCGAGACATGATCGCCAAAAGCGTGTATCACGTATGGCACTTAACTGACTGCTATATCACGTTAAGCAACATCGAAACTAGTCAGTACGTAGAGGGGTGACCTCTTGAATACTATGAGATGTAAGCTTGGATGTTCGGATGGCATAATGGCATAATGGATAAAATCTATTTGTAGAAAAGACACGCACAGTATAATTGTTCGCTTTCCAACTTCAACATTGTAGCTGTCACTGCCAGGTGCGTTCGTTATATTTATTTACACGCACATACTCTTGGGAAGCATATGAATCCATCTTTTCTCTCACAAGATATGGGTTAATTAATATGACTTGTATTAATAACTCATTATTATTCTCCTTCCCCGCCCCAAAATTATTACAATCTAAAAATATTTCCTGGTTTTAAATAACTTGTAAAGGGTTGGTAAAAAACAAATCAGTTGATATTATAGTGTGTATTAAGAATGTGTTGTGGATCTTCGTCGCCAATTTGTTGTGTGGTTGTGGCGAAGCTTCGATGCAAAGTTGTAGTGACCGGTTTGTGCCGGAAGTAAGACACAGAACAAGAAGGTAGGTTCAAAACAGTGTCTTAGTATAACAAAAAAAAAAAAAAAAAAAACAAGATATTTAAAGGAAGTGTCAGTACTAAGCAATATAGAAATAAACAACTCCGATAGTATTATTACGCTGCTTATTGCCTACATAGTAGTTGTCGTCCACTGCTGTTAACTGCTTCCGTTAACTGCGCTTTGTTAACTACTCTCTCGGAAGTCAAGCAGGTAACGCTAAATAACAAGAGAAAGTGTCCATTCCTTGTAGGAAGGCACCATAATAGAAGGTCATTTAACTTAGTGTGTACCGCTGAGCATCTAACCGAAATCAAAATGGCGCGCTCATGATAAATTACCGTTAATGTTTTTTTAGTCGTTTATTTTCAATAAATCAAAATTTCTTAATTTTCACAAAACAGGACAGTACATCCATCCCCGAAATTTATAACAATGCAGCAGGGGAACTGCTAAAAATGAACAAAAGTCTATTAATATACAATATCAATAATCAGTAAATAAATTCAAAAATAATTAAAAACTAAAAATTCTCCATGATGTTCACCTTGGGCCTGTAGTCACTCGAGATAGAGAATATCAGAGTAAGTTGTTTAAGTAAATATGTGTGGCAAATGATGGTCTACCATGGACTTGAAAAGATTAAGATTGTAGTGATCAGGAAAGCATTCTCTTGGGAGTTAGTTCCACAAAGTAGCGGTTTGTGGGAAGAAACTGATAGAGCTTAATTTATTTTATTCTTCAGGTAAAATAAATCACATCTAAACATTATGCAGTTTGTATTTTAGACGCATATTTCATGTTATTGATAAAAGATTATTTTGAAGAATTAATTTGATGAATTTATATGTGAAACGCTTGTTGGTAATGGGAAATAACTATAGATTTTGATGGTTTTTCATTAAAACCGTGTTTATCAAAGTAACATATACATTCGCTTATATTAATAATGTATTTAATTTTTAATAGTTTTTATACATAAACTTTATTAATGTGCAATTATGTAAGTTTATAAGAAACTAATATCTGTGAAAATCCAACAAACAAATGATTTTATCACATTTTATTATAATTTTTTTCTTCATGTGAATTCCGTTTTTTCTAGAAGGTGATTGTACGTCCAGCAAATATTTGTAAGAAAGACACACTGAGCATAATTATTTGTTCTCCTACGTTGTGGCGCAGTGCATATCGGCTCGGAACGAGAAATCGGGGAGCCGAGTTCGAATTCCAGTTAACATTCCTTGCATTCACTTACGCGCAAATACCCTTGGGAAAGGTATTAATCCGTCTATTCCTTCCAGTTATGGGTTAAATAACAGGACAGATTGGGTTCTATATAGTATTGGTCGGCAACCAGTCTACCGCAGAAAGCAATGGCAACCTACTGCGGGATAATCTTCTGCCCAGTCAGTCATGTCTCTTCGGAGACATGATCGCCCAAGCGTGTATCACGTATGGCACTTAACTGACTGACTGACTTTAATACCGTCGTTGCCACTGACTGTAGCAGGGACACCCCATATGACGACGTCACGCTAAGCGTCAGGGCTGTTGGTACGTAGGAGTTGTAGGCGAAAAAAGGGGATTTGGGTTGAGGCAGATGTTAAGAGTGGGAAAAGAACGAAAAACAGTTAAAATCAGTAACGGCGATATCAGTTGAGAACGTTTAAGTATGATATTTTTTACATTAGTCCAGTCCTTATAAAAAAAGGTTTTAACATTATTTACTGATTATTAAAACTACTCTTTTTTCTCTAAGTCATTTCCAGTAGGAAAACCCCTTTAACTAGAAACCCCTATATTAAATTTCCGGTATTTGACCCGCCATACAACAACGATTAGCAAGCGTGCTTCACTGACCATTACGATAAATATATTTGTAATTTTATTCTCTAGACGAAGATAATTTGAGTAGAGCAAATGTTCTTGTACTTACGAAACTATGCTTAGTCCCTGCACATATTCTCTTAGGATATATTTTTTCGTAATAATGACGCTTATCCTATCTATCTATCTATCTATCTATCTATCTATCTATCTATCTATCTATCTATCTATCTATCTATCTATTGCAGTATCGGCTAGGCTGTGAATATAGTCATATCAAACACCTAAAAAATTGAAATTGAAATAAAATTTAATCATCACTGCATTTACTGTGTTAATCTGACGTTTGTTTGCATTTTGTGTCCACCGACACCGGCTATGAAGAAAACCATTTGAAAGACAAAACGTGTTGCCTAGGATTTTTCAATTTTGTTAGTTATTAACCATTTGTCGGACATAGGGCTTATATATCATATTTCCTATCTATCTATCTATCTATCTATCTATCTATCTATCTATCTATCTATCTATCTCAGTTTGTTCATATCTATCTATCTATCTATCTATCTATCTATCTATCTATCTATCTATCTCAGTCTGTTCATATCTATCTATCTATCTATCTATCTATCTATCTATCTATCTATCTATCTCAGTCTGTTCATATCTATCTATCTATCTATCTATCTATCTATCTATCCCAATATTTTCGTGTTTCTAATAGATTTTATACTATTGTCATAAATAATTTTTTCACGTATTAGAAAGCGTATATATTACTTGACATCTATAGGTACCATTGATTACTTAATAACAGTTTTTCTTCTTTCTAGTATCAAGTATTATAAATAATAATAATAATAATAATAATAATAATAAAGATAGTAAAACAAGTCTAAGATCCCTTGCAACAATTCTTTCCACTTTATCTGTTTATTCATGCACTGATGCTTCCATTTTTTTTTCATTTATGTAATCTAGACTTAATTTAATGTAAATTGTTGAATAATATTTTAGCAAAAGTTGCAATAAAGTAACTGAAAAAGATGGATATTCTACTAAAAATGTGAATGATAATACCACTTCATATAAAAAAAAATTGTATGACTAAATCGTCGTTTGTATAGTCGTCATTAGATCACCAGTCAATTTTTAAATTCATTTTGAGTTTTCATTTAATCTATATAATCTAGTCTCAGGCCAAACTTTCTGTCTTTTTTTCAGTTTATTTTGATTTGGCGAATGTTGATCTTATACATACACTACCGGTCATAATTATTAGGCCACAGTAGTTTGTCTTTTTTAAATGATGTATTTCATAATATTTTTAATATTTCTTGCCAAGTGGATAATTCTAAATGAAAATAGAATGGTTTCAAATTTGTTTATTTGTTAATGCTGCACACTAACATGTGCATCAAATGAACTGTTCTGGTGTCCAGTTTTTGCGCTCTCTTCCCCATGCTAGCCTCTTCTTCTTATTGGCTGGCTGAAGCAAAGGCTTCCTGGCTGTCTTGTAAAATTTTGCAAAGTAATAGTCACAAAAGAACTATTCTATTTTCTTTTAGAATTATCCACTTGGCAGTAAATACTAAAAATAGTATGAAATGCATGATTTAAAAAAAAAAAAATACTGGGTTGGCCTAATAGTTATATCCGATGGTCCCAAGTTAGTATTTATAAGAATACCGTTTCACTTTATAAGTATTCTCTGCATAAACATAACCAAACTTCACTCACACAAACTCCCAGTTTGAGTATATTAGTCGGTGGTTAAATTCTTGATTAAACCTTCTGCTCTACAAGACCATTTGACTAAAATGGATCGCGATGTTATTCTGTACACACACGTATACAGACAAACGCATATACAAGTACACACACACACATACCTATATATGACAAAAATATAATTTAAAACTATATTTATGGATAAAAGTGCTTAATATCAAAGACAGACCGTGTGTGGACATTGAGATCAAAGTAGAATGGTGACAGTTTGATTCCTGCTTTAATGCATCTCGACTATTTATAGATACTACTAACCAACATACATGGCCTGAAGATGAAACAAACTAACAAACCTCAGAGTTTATTTATATATATATTGTGTATTTAGACAGAAATTCCGTTTTTTATGCACGTTTCGTTAAAATTGACAGAAAAGGTGATGTGGTGAAGAGTTTTGGCGGACCTGAAGCAGACTACGACCGCGTTTAATTTCGTTGTTTTTCTTCTTCTTCTTTTTTTTTTTTTTTTACATTTTTCAGCGCAGTCCTATCGATTACCCCCTTAGCTTTACGATTGACAAAAAAAAAAATTTTGAAAAATTTTAATATTTAAACATTTTCTGGGGGGATCAGTTTCTCATACAACGTTATAGTAAATCGAGCCTCCATTTTCAAACCAGTCGCCGGTACGACATTACCGTCACCTGTAAATTTGATCATTATCAATTTTTTTTAACTTTGTTCAGTGCAATATTATCTTTTACACCTTAAACTTTACGAATGACAAAAAAAAAAATATTGCAAAAATTTCAATATTTAAACAATTTTAGTGGGGAGACCAGTTTCTCATACAACCTTATAGTGGATTGAAAATGGAGGATCGATTTACTATAACGTTGTATGAGAAACTGACCCCAAGAAATTTGTTTAAATATTGTAATTTTTAAAAAAAATTTTGATTATCGGAAAATTTAAGTAACAATCGATAGAACTTCACTGAAAAAAGTAAAAGAAAAAAAAAAAAGAAAAAGAAAAACAACCAAATTAACATAAACAAAGCGACCCCAACGTGAGTGGATTGAAAATGGAGGATAGATTTACTTTAACGTTGTATGAGAAAATGACCGCCCCACCCCACCCCACCCAAAAAAATTGTTTAAATATTGTAATTTTTCAAAATATCTTTTGATAATCAGAAAGTTTAAGCAAGAATCGATCTTACTGCACTGAAAAACGTTAAAAACAAACAAAAAAAAACAAACAAAAAAAACAACGAAATTAAACGTGGTGGTAGTCTGCTTCAGGTCCGCCGATTTTTTCTATAATTTTCATGTGATCTTATCATTTTTTTCTTTTCAGAAAATGAATTATAGAAAAATTGTCCGATTTTTTTATTTATCTGAATGCTTTTGGCTATACTTTTAGCCATTATTAAGGAGGGATTTTATGTTTATTTAAACTGAATATATAGATTGATTTATGTATTCATGTAGAGTCATAAGAATGTTGTATTTTTCAAACATAGTTGATATTGATATGCGTTAGACTCTCTTTTTTTGTTTATAATGCTTCCATTATTTTTTACTTTTCAACATGTGAATGATGCTATCATATTTATATTATCGACGAGTATGTTACAGATAAAGTTTGGTAGGTCTCCATGTGTATTTAAATGAGACCTAATAGAACTATGGTCAGAGAGATGTAACGTGACTATTCTAGTTAAAGATGTTGTTGTATATCCACTGTAATTATTTACAAATTTGTATTGATCAAATTCCCAGTTCTTTAAAGGACATGTATTTCATAAATAATATTCGTTCTCTGTAATTTATATCTTGCAGGTAAATTATTATTTTTGATAATGAGGTTAGTAGTTTTAAATTTTGAATAATATATATATATGTGTGTGTGTGTGTGTGTGTGTGTGTGTGTGTGTGTGTGTTTAGGCAGCATTTCTTTTTTAAACATGTCAGATTAAATAAATTGCAAACATTATGTTTGCTTTTTTCTAATAAAATCCGTTCATACTCACGAATAATCTTTCGCGTATTACAATCAAAAGATGTCAGAAATGAGCTGTAACGTTGACATGTTTTCATTCATTTCTTAAGGTACCCAAGTACTTTCAATCTCTTTTCGAGGTCATCTTTAGGGGTGTGAGTTATGGTAACAAATGTAACCGCAAAACTGTGTTACTGTACATTTTTTTCTGCTTCAAATATAACGGTAGACAAATTGCTACCATTTATTAAAACCTGAAAAATCTACGACTAAAAAAAAAATAAAATCATGCTTCGGTAAAGAAAAACGTAAGTCTATAAATCATAAATGAATGCAAAAATTTGGCTTTCTTGGAAGAAATACAAAGTTAGAGATGACAGACTAGGAACAGCTTTAAACATAGAATTGTGCAAACGAAAAAACTGGGTTTGATAGATGTAAACTTGTAAAAGATGATTTGCCAAACGCTGGATGTAGTTGTACCAGTGAATTCCAGGATGATAATAAAACAAACTTAAAAGTGGGGAAATTATCAAAACCTTGCCCGTTCACTGAAGACTGATGTGAAAAATGAAGTCTAAACTAATACTTATAATAATTAGATCAATAATATATATATATATATATATATATATATATATATATATATATATATATTAAAAAAGGATTAATTCAAAGATGTTGAATGGCCATTTCGATATGATATCATATCGAAATGGCCATTCAACATCTTTGAATTAATCCTTTTTTAATATATATTTGCTCTGTAATATTTTATTTAAATGGAGCTCTCTTCCTGTATCATTTTTTAATATTAAAATAAATTTTTAATATTAATTAGGATCGGGTTTTTGTAATTTACCTTCCTGCTTTTTTCCCTTGGATTGAAGTATCTGAATTAAAATATATATATATATATATATATATATATATATATATATTAAAATTTTGTTTTTGTGTCCTTTAGAAACTGGATAAAGTAATACCGTAGTGTGAACCCGTGACTCCGACAACAGAGAGATAATTCTATGATAATAAAATCCCTTTAGAAATGTAAAAAAAAAAAAAAAAAATTTAAAGGCAGCAAAGTTAGCAAAGTCTGTATCATAAGATACTGAGAAAAGAATTCAAGTTAATAATATCCATTCTGTCTTATAATGGGCTTATAATATTCAGGAAAGTTATCACAACTGGGCAGGTTGTGCTAATAAAGAATTGCCAGTTAGAAGCATACAGAAAGATTTTTAAAAATCACTGAACTAATCCTTCATAGAAATATATATCCTGTCTTCAGTCAGAACATTTTTAAAGAAATTTGTAACTTTCAATTAATAAAAATGAAAGTGTATATTTATTACCATTACACTTATATATTGTAAAAATTTAAGAACATGTCAAGTTGTAGCTATCGTCTCCGGAAACGTTGAAAAATGTTTTTCATATAGTGCATTATAACCATTACTTGATTTAAGTTAATATGTAGATTAAAAGAAAACCTGGTTCGTTTGAAAAAAATTAAATGTAAAAAAAAAAAAAAAATACAACCCCCCCCCCCAAAAAAAAACAGAGGAATAAGAAAAAATTTTTTATTCTAATCTAAGTATCAAGACACATTTGAACACTGATAAGTGGGGGAAAATAATAAAATAAAATCGTTTGTTAAAATATGTCTGTGTCTATTCAAACATCATTTGTCATGCGTCTTTTCAGGTGCCAGAAATTACTATATTGTGAGAGGATTTTACGATAAAACAATGTTTTTTTCTCGTTTTGTCAGAAAAGAATAAGAAAGCAAGGTTTGAGAGGGAAGAAAATATGCCTTAAGATCTCTTAGTTTATGCTCTGTTTGAATATTATTACATAATCAAATAACATTCAGAGGTAAATGCAACCATACATATTTTCATAGTACATGCATACACACACGCGCACGAATCTATGTATACATATACACGGCTATATACGTTCTCTATACACACATATGTGTTTGTGTATCTGTGTGTGTGTGTGTGTGTGTGTGTGTGTGTGTGTGTGTGTGTGTGTGTGTGTGTGAACAGAAAAGTTGTTGGCCCCTTCAAAAAGCATTTCCTTTTAAAAAAATTGATATTTGCGCATTTCGTCTTATTTACGAAAGTGAATCGGTAGAAAAGTTTTCAGCTAATATATATATATATATATATATATATATATATATATATATATGCATATATGTAATTATATATATATATGCATGCACACATGCATATATGCAATTATATATATATATATATATATATATATATATATATATATATATATATACTTGTGTATGTATGCGTGCGTGTGGGTGTAGTGATATGTTTATCTTCATGTACTCCGTTCCTAATGTCTCTTTCTCTCTCTCTTTCTCTATATATATATATATATATATATATATATATATATATATATATATGTATGTATTTGCAGAAATACACTTTAACATATGTAATTATTTATCAGTATTTATTTATTTGTTTCTTTACATATGCACAATTGACGTTGCTATTACATGATCGAAGTCATATATATTCTCAAACAAGATTATAAAGACATATATAATGGGATCATACGAGTATTATTATAATTTTTTTTTTTTTTTTACATATTTTCTGGATGATCTTTTACCTGCATATCTCAGTAAACGAAAGATATAAAATCCCCAAAAAGAAACAAAAACAAAACATTCCAATTATACACTCTCTGATAAATAATTACTCTGAAATGTTGACAAGAGGTACGTATTTTAGCGTAAAAGCTTTCACTTGGACAATATTGAAATACGCGAATTAATCGATACGGGTTCGAGATTTGCTTTCGATAGTGTCATTTTCTGTGGAACGCGGTATACATTTTATGTGTTTTGCTTGTTAAATACATGTATGTACATAAGTTTAATATAATGTTAAATTTAAAAAATATCAGAAACATAAATTCCTTTTTCTTAAGTTATGCGAGTCTCCATTGAAAGACTGGTTGGATTGTACTTGTTATTTTTTATTTATAGATGGTCGTAAATTTGGGCTGTCGTTAAACAGGTAAGTTGTTAAGTGGAGTGTGATTGTATATCTATAGAATAAATAGAATATTTTCTCGGTTAACAAATAAGCCGCAAGAAATTAATTTCAAGATTTTCTTTTAAATCGATAAAATATGACAATTGGTTTTCAGTCACAAAATAATTCTATGAGAAAAAAAAACAAAAAACAAAAAAAAAAACACAAGGGAATATAAGTAGTTTTTCATTTTTTATGGTAGAAACGATTTAACATTTTAGTCTTATGTTTTTGTGTATGCATATATGCGTATAGTTGTATGTAAATGTGCATGTATGCATGTGTGTGTATAATTGTGAATATATGCATATATTTATGTATACATGAATGAATGTATGTTTTTTTGCTTGTATTTTTTTTCGCCCCAAGCAAGGCATTTTACTGCCAGTTTTGCAGGGGGTTACATAGGAGGGAAGTTATGAGAAGGTGTGACAGGTTATAGGGGGTGTCAGGAAGTGGGTAAGATAAAGGATGAGAATACTGATGAGAGTGGAGTGGACGGAGAAGGGAGCATGAGAGAGAGAGAGAGAGAGAGAGAGAGGATGCAAGTTAGTGAGATAAGAGATGACTATTGACTTTACATTTAAATTCTTGGAGATTGTAGCTGTCGGGGAAGCAAGTAAACGGAAGGGTATTCCACAGGCGGGACTTGCGAAGAAAGAAGCTGATGGAGTAGAATTTGCATTTCCATCTTATTGGTTTCACAGTAAAAGGGTGGGACCTTGTTGCTAATCTTGTGGCTCGAGTAAATTCATATATGTATGTGTATGCTTGCATATATGCATACGTATGTACGTCTGGATATGTGGATATATATGTTCATCAAAATGTGCCTCATTCCGTTTATAACCTTCTATGTTGGGATCAATTTATCTCAATGCATACGTATGCATGTATTTTTATTCGAATCTATCATCTATTTCAGTCTGTTCGTGTTTATTTATCTTCGCTTCTTCTTCTTCTTCTTCTTCTTCTTCTTCTTCTTCTTCTTATTATTATTATTATTATTATTATTATTAGTAGTAGTAGTAGTATTAGTGGTAGTATTTTCCATGACGTTAAAAAAGAGTTGCAATATCTAACTGTATTATTCATAAAAAATTTAAGTAGAATACAACATTTAAGTTATTATCCATATATATGAGGAATTAAAATAATTTAAGCCATAAATTATAATGTTTTATTCGTGAAAGATAAAATAAATATCAAAAGGATGCAGTTCAGAGATGGGAAACTCGTTTCTTTTTAGGTAGTGGACACTTCTGGTAACGTAGAAAAATGTTAAAAGCACACACAAATAGTCATATGCATTTTATTATGCAGATTACGGTAAAGAGACCGTGTGATTTTAGTCAGCTTATTATTATCATTATTATTATTATTATTATTATTATTATTATTATTATTATTATTATTATTATAACAAATGATTATGGCTCCTACGGTTTCTTCATCAGAATTTTGACCGTGCCGAATAATGCTGTTTTCTGATAAATTTTGAATCATTGTTCTAATTTTACCTGAGCATTTTTGGATTTTGTCTGACACAGTTCCAACATCGTCCATAACAATGGCAACAACACATCTACTTTCTCAAGCGACCACAGGCGTGTTATCTGACGTTTGAAATCTTGATAATTTGACTCGTCTTCCTTTACTTTTTTAATAATAATAATAATAATAATAATAATAATAATAATATTTATTATTATTATTATTATTATTATTATTATTATTATTATTATTATTATTATTATTATTATTATAACGACATATGATTATGGCTTCTATGATTTCTTCCCCTCTCTACATCAACAAAAACTTTCCAAAAATTTTGACAGTACCGTGTAATACCGTTTTCTGAAGCATGTTGAAGCATAGTTCAAAAGTTATTCAGTCATTTTCTCAATTATTATAGTTGCTATTGTTGTTGTTTATATGTTAAGGAAATATTGCTAATGTGAACTGCTGGGAAAATATTTGAAGAAAAATACCTATGACTTTATTGGCATGGTGAAGGAAGCATTCCAGAAGTTGAGTAAGGTATTAAAAAACAGGACAATTTCGCTAGAAACAAAGAAGAGAGTACTGGATTGCTACGTGCTGTCCGTTCTTCAATATGGTAGTGAATGCTGGACAATACCATCAAAGATGAAGGAAAAATTTAAAGCAACTGAAATGTGGTTCTACAGAAGGATACTGCGAATATCATGGATCGAGCATGTGAGCAATGATGAGGTCTTGGAAATGATGGAAACAAAAAGGAAATTAATACTGAACATCAGCAAGAGGCATCTGAAGTTCTTGGGACACGCAATGAGGAAGAAGGGCTGGAGAACCTGATACGTGTTAGGAAAAATGAGACAGGGGAAACAACGGATAACATATCTGAAGGACCTAATCAGGTGGATGACGGAACGAGGATTGCATGGTGTAACAGGAGAAGGCGTGCTCAGAGCCACCAGGGATAGGGAAAAGCGGAAAGCCATGATCGCTTACGTCCTGAAGGGACAAGGCACATAGAAGAAGAAAAATAAAGAACGTATGCAAAAGTGTTCTTGTCGCTAGTTTTTATCGATTCAAGTTCAATTGAAGCAGAGAAGAATGTTTTTTTTAAATAAAAATTCTATTTTCTTCGTATTAGGATAAGATATGTATATGAAGTGGTGGAGAATCACGATCGCCTACGTCTTGATGGAACACGCTATGTAAAAAAGGCATTGTTTGTTCCCAACACCATTCAAAAGCTCCTTCTCTCTTTTACAGGTATCGCATTTCTCCCTGCGGTTAGCTGACCAAGGTGTCACGCTAACAATAATCACACGTTATCTGCGTTCTGGTTTCTAAAGCAACTGTCCCTGCACATTGCATGTACAACATTTTGGCTTAGAACAAATTCAGTCAGTTATGTGCCATGATTAAGAAAAATACAAAATTTAAGAAAAATGATCACAATAATGTGCGTTGTGGTGCAGTGGATATCGACTCGGAACGACAAATCGGGATGCTGAGTTCGAATTCCAGTTGAATTCTTTGAATTCACTTACCCACAAATACCCTTGGGAAAGGCATCAATCCGTCTCTTCCTTCCATTTATGGGTTAAATAATAGGACTTACTGGGTTCTATAGTATTAGATGGCAACTAGTCTACCGCAGAAAGCAATAGCAACTTACTGTGGGATAATCTTCTGCTCAATCAGTCATGTTACTTTCGAGACATGATCGCTCAAAGCGTGTATCACGTAGGGAACTTAACTGACTGACTGAATATAATAGTTGGAAACATAATTAAGACTTCTACTGGACATAAAGTAGGGGATCAGTTTTAAATTGTTATGAAGTAATAAAATGATCCCCCACTAATTACTACTTAATAATATAATACATCTCCTCCCCTTCTAGCTATGAGTCAAATAACAGTACAGACTGGGTTCTATTGCCTTGGCTGGCAAACAGTCTACTGCAGAAAGCAATGGCAACCTACTGCGGGATAATCTTCTACCCAGTCAGTCATGTTTTTTCGAGACATGATTGCCCAAGCGTGTATCACTATCTTAATAACCTCTCTGAAGATGGCTCATGTGAGCCGAAAGATTAGAACCAAATTAATAAAACATTGTCCAATTTTTGGAGAATTTTTTGTCTTTATTTTCAACTGAAATTAAAGCCAAAATACGACGTTTAAAACGGCTCATGATTAAACATAGCATACATTCATTGTCTCTTATATTTAACAGTATATGTTTAGAAAATTATTTGCTGTCTCGATACATTAAATTTAAGTATATACTTGTGCATAATCTGAATATCATATGAAACTTGCCATGGATTAACCATGTACCATTACCTACCCGAACCTTACTCAAATCGTCTGACACATCAAAGGTAGCGCGGGTTTCTTTCATGAAAAAGTTTTGTTGAAAAATTGATATTCATGTATTTTTTCGAAGTTGTTCGATTTTCCTAGTAGATTTCACTTAAAGAAGAAAATGTCACGTTTTTGTCATTTTAATATATCGCGTTGTTCGATGATTCCTTGCTATCACTCTGACTAAGAAAATTCATACTGTGAATACTAGACCATATCAGAATAGAATTGAAGGGGAATTTCGCGAAATACTTTTACAAAACTTTGTAAAGTTCTGTGGTACCAGCCGATTGTTTTTTGCAATTTCTGGTGTCGACAATGTTTAGTCATTTATTAGACGACAATTTAAAAATCGCACCCGCACTCTCTCTCTCTTCCTCCCTACCCCTCTCCCCCCTCTCTCTCTATATATATATATACTAAGAACAATATTATTGGGGAAAAATGTAGGATAAAGTGGAAAAAGTATACTTGCGACGCGTTCCGTTTTTTAGAACTTCATCAGACTAAATTTATCATGTTGGCACGACTACACATGCATACGAACGAGGGATACTGGAAATTTAATTTTTTTTATCTAGTCGATGAAATAAAATATAAACGTTTTTAATCCGATGAAGTCTTAAGGAATAAAATGCCTCTTAACGAAAACTTTGACACTTTCTCATATATATATATATATATATATATATATATATATAATAGTTATACACATGTGTATATGTATATATATGTGTGTGTATATAATATTTATTTATTTATTTATTTCTGTTTATTTTCTCATATATATATATAATTTACAGCTCTCACACCCCTATTGAGCACTATGGAGGAATGGTAGATTTTAAAACAACAGTAGCTATTCGCGCATCTACGCATCGTTCACTCAGTAATGAATTTGAACACTCTCGTCTACTAGCGTGTGTTTACATTGTATATAACACGCTAAAACCTTTCTCTACCAAGCGCCCTTAGCTGAGAGGTAGAATCGCTGACTGATGTCAATCCGATCGGGTTTCGATCCTGTCTAGACGCAATCTGGCGTCTAACCGTACTGATGAACTGCGAAACCGATCTGTCTGAGGAAGACGATATATATATATATAGTTAATATTAGATAGATGTTTGTTGAATTTAAAGAGTTAGTTTCTTATGTTTGTTTTTATTACTGTTTAATTGAAATATTGATTTTGTTGTTATTAATATTACAATTATTTAAAAATCTCGTATAGTTTTATTTTTTTTCCATAGGGCTAAGAGAAAATATACAAAATATACAACTACCAAAAAGTCAATGACATTAATAATATCGACAATTAACTAGATAAAAAGACACATGATAGTACCTACTAACACTAATAAATCGATTTTCCTAGTAGATTTCTTTTAAAGATACATACCAATTTATCCAATCTCAGTGGTCTCAAAATAGTTACAACCAGTTATATATATATATTCCATTTGTAAACGAGTTATTACGCTTACGTCTATCTATTATTATTATTATTATTATTATTATTATTAGCGTAATAACTCGTAATAATATCTATACTCGCGTCGAAAAACTTTCCACGGTCTATGAAGAAGGGAAAAAATAGTTTTAAAAAAGAAAGAGCTAAGTACACGACGATCCTGACGATCCGTTTAGGTGAAACCTAGGTAGGTCTGTCTGACTTACTAAGTATATATATATATATATATATATATATATATATATATATATATATATATATATATATTAAAGATAATTAAGAGATCTTATTTCCGATCATTGTTTTGGTTTACTTTTCGAAATATCGTGCACTGGTACAAGAGTACATTGATGCATCCCAAATAATTATCCACACACACACACACACACACACACACACACACACACACATATATATATATATATAATGGATTTTTTTTTCTTAATCCAATATTTTTATTTTACAACTGTGATCATTTAGTGGATACCTTCTTTTTTAATTTTTTTCTTTAAAGAGTGTGTCTTACGTCTATCAGCCTGCGTGTTTGATAAAATTTTAATAAAAAAAAAAAAGAAACGGGCACTCCGAAGGAAAGCTAATCCCAATCCAATTATTTAGGAGGGACTAATGTTTGATCCAGTGTTCTTTTAAGCATTGTCTACGATGTGTATTACTGTATAGCGAGATTTTATTTTTCCTTTTAAGGAAAGCACGCCTCCTTACTAAGTTTTTTTTTATAATCATAAGCCCCAAGCAAGGTATTTTACTGCCACTGTTTTGCATGAAAGTTATGAGTAAGAGTGACAGGTTATAGAGGTGTCAGGAAGTGTGTAAGAGAAGGATGAGAATACTGATGAGAGTGGAGTGGACAGAGAAAGGAGCATGAGAGAGAGGATGCAGGTTAGTGACATAGGAGATGACTATTGACTTTACATTTAAATTCTTGGAGATTGTAGCTGTCGAGGAAGCAAGTAAACGGCGGGAAGTGCGAGAAAAGAAGCTAATGGAGTAGATTTTGCGTTTTGATTTCACAGTAAAAGTTATCCGATAATTTAGAAATGTTATTTTAATCTGTTGTTTCAAGAATTGTACAATCAGGTGAAATCTAGATCAGTTCTAATATATTGTACTCAAAACAACAATATCTTCATCCGGCTATGTGACATGAAGGTTCACAGATCTCCACAATTTCCTTTCTCTTCTTACTTAAAGTAACTTTTGCACCATTACCAACCCTCTGTGTTACTTTACTAGTAAGTTACTGAAACATGTTCGTATATTAATTGTTAGTTGGTTAATTATTTTAAGAATAATAGTAAATAATACAATGGTAGATTTATAACTGTTAAAAAATTTATGGCGAGAAAAAATTGTCTAGCACAGTACAGTGGACCAACTTTTCGAGCCGTAGACCTAGCAGTTAATTCAATGTAATCTTTCCACTTCTCGTCAGCGAAAAACGTTAGTCCGAGAGGGCACAACCATTCTCCTGGAGGTTAGCACAGGTCATCTTGATAAAAAAAGATGATAAAAAGACAGTATTTTTGTTTCAGTGGGCTTAAAATAAACAAGTCAGTTCTTAACTCCGGTAACAACAGATTGCAAGTCATTTTTTTAGATCATCTGCCAATTTGACAGTTTCGAACCGATTAGACTTACCATTATGAAAAGTGTAAATAGTTTTGCCTTCAGCCAAAACATCAAGTTGAGGTCTGATGATATCAAGAAGGACTTTGGTTATTGTAATTATAACAGAAAGTAACAGTAAATTAGCACTATTTTAGCCACGACTGAAGTGTTGTTACGTAAATAAAAAAACCAAGATTAAAATTTTAACTGTTTATTGACAATATACATTGTTATGGTAACAATGTGTTTTCTTATGGTGTCTACATTTCAGATTTTAAAAAAAATCTTTTTTTAGCAAATAAACAAACAAATTAGGGTCTTTGTCTAATGAAGTATAAAACTATGTCTTAACATAAATGCAATATTTTCTTTTGTATAAATACAACTTAAAGCAAAACAAAGATTGTCGACTTTTGGAGAATGGATGTTGCTGCCAGTGAAAAACTTGCTTCAAGAAATGTATGAAAACAACAAAACTAAACAACCAACACTTATTGTAATTAAATAAAAATTATCCTCAGGCGGGAACAAATGTGTGCAAAAAGTTTCGGAAAATATAGTGAAATTAAAAACAGGCTTCGATAAATAAAAATGCAGTTGTGTATAAAATACGATTTCAGTTTCATTGTAAAGGATAATAACTTACAAATAAATACAAAATGGGGAAAAAACGAATTAATAAGGTGTTTATTTGTGTACAACAGAAAGAAATAAGTGAAAAAGATAGAAAAACGCTTTTTTAGAATATTTTGTTGTTTTAGCAGTTTAAAGTTTTTCTTATTTTTTTTGACGTCTCAGAAATAAAAGGAAAAACATAGTACATATAAATAAATAGATATAAATAAAACGTAGAGTATAGAAAGATGTTATGCATGAGTGCCCTCTCTAAAGATGGTAAGAAGAAAGAATAGAAGAAAAACAACTAAGAGAGTAAAAAAAAAATGACATGAAGAATGTAAGATGGATCTTCTACTGCTTCAGATATGTGAAAAAATGGATTGGGAATGTCTTTTCAGTAAGATCAAGCATTAATGTCTTTCAGTTCTTCTTTTTTCTTCTTAAAAAGTAATGCAAGTCTCAGTAGTGTAGAAAAGAAGTCAGTAAGATCTTTCATTTCTTCTTTTTCTTTTCTTCTTAAAAAGTAATGCAAGTCTCAGTAGTGTAGAAAAGAAGTCAGTAAGATCTTTCATTTCTTCTTTTTCTTTTCTTCTTAAAAAGTAATGCAAGTCTCAATAGTGTAGAAAAGAAGTCAGTAAGATCTTTCATTTCTTCTTTTTCTTTTCTTCTTAAAAAGTAATGCAAGTCTCAGTAGTGTAGAAAAGAAGTCAGTAAGATCTTTCATTTCTTCTTTTTCTTTTCTTCTTAAAAAGTAATGCAAGTCTCAGTAGTGTAGAAAAGAAGTCAGTAAGATCTTTCATTTCTTCTTTTTCTTTTCTTCTTAAAAAGTAATGCAAGTCTCAATAGTGTAGAAAAGAAGTCAGTAAGATCAAGCATTAAGGTTTTTCATTTCTTCTTTTTTTTCTTAAAAAAGGTAATGCAAGTCTCAGTAGTGTAGAAAAGAAAAGAAAAGATCCTTGGAGGAATTAAGATGTACCACTAGGGACCGTTATGGCTGGCATACAAGATGAATTTCCCCGAATTTCTTGATAGTTATCTGTATTTTTATCGATACTGAAAAGTAAAGATTCAAGCGGAACAATACCTGGAGGGTCAGCTGTTCGGATGAGGCTTATCATTTCCAGATTTAGATGTTGTCATTGCTGATGGAGCTGTAAAAGTATGCAACTTCTGCCACAGAGTTCGCTCCCAGGAACGTCCACTATCAAAATGTGTGGGATCTTTATCAATTCGTACAACATATTTTTTACGCACGTTTTTTTTTATTTTTATTTTTATTTTTTTTATTAATATATCTACATCATTTCTCTCTTTCATTCTCTCTGTAGGTGCATTCTTTCTTTATGCAATTAAAAATATTTTTTTTTATTATCAGTGTTGGTGATACTTTGATGGGATTACTTTTTTAGGTGTTACCTTTTTAATGGGTTGTTAGAAAGACTTATACATTTGTTTATCCTATTTAGGATTTTAACAATATTTTTAAAAACCTTCTTTGTTTTATTTCTAACAGTTTTCTAAAAAAAAAAAAGTGTATGTGTGTACGCATTCACACGTCTAGATGGGTAACCTCTCTTAGAGAGATCGTTATCAAGATAGTCTCAAAGAGTATTCAATAGTATAGTGAGTCTCATATTTTATGAATGTACTACTATTGAAGTCCCGCTCAAAATGAAACGAATCTTTGTAAGTAAATATTTATTTGAGCCACCTGCAAAAGAAGAGTATTTTGTAAGTTACTTTTTTCGATTGTTGTTGATATACTAAAATAGATTATTTAATGCCCTTCTTTTATAGAGCTGTGTCAAAGTAAACTGACCTTTAAAGAACACCAACATACATGCGCACGTCTAGTTGTAAAACAGGACAAACCCTTACACGTATGAATATATGAATCAATTTTCATGTAATCAGTGTTCTCGTATAGAACATATTTATAATCAATAAACATCAAACAAAATCACAAACTCACAATGAAAATAGAGACAAAAATGAATTAACGTGTCATAACCACATTGTGCACTGGTCGACATTTTTTCAACTCAAATGGGCAGATGTTTCTAGGCTATTTTTCACGCTGAATCTGAAAATTAAGTCCATTTTTCCAATCACTTTACGTTTTCTCAGTACAGATAATTTCTATTTTTTTTTAAATAGGCCAAAATATCTATTTAACAGTGGTATGTCAGAGCCAAGTAGAACCAACCTTATACGTTTTTAGGTTAGAATAAAATCATAAATAAGTATCCCAATAACTTAAAGAATTCGTTTTTAGCATTTTCAATTCATGAAAGGTTTTAAGAAAAAAATTTTTCATCAGTATAAAATTAATCACCTACCTGTTAAATTGTATCCCCATGAAGTAATAATTTTGATGAGTACAGAAGCACATAAGGGCATGCCAAAAAGCAAACAATTCCTTTTTCAGTTGTGTTAATAAGCACCATGATGTCACAATAACCTATGTAAATTTTGTGTCAGACAAGATGCTAGTCGTGTTATGGATGGGCAGGAAAAATACCTAGTTGGCTCTGCTTATCTGGTGTTTGGTGGCTATTTTAAGCATTGATAAAGAAAACTCTAATCTTGCTAGGCTCAAATACACTCTCTAATCACCTTTACAACCTTCATTTATCAATGTTCCTATGCATGTTATACAGAAACTGCATAACAATATCAGACCTCCGTAAAGTCAAGTGATATAATAAAATATTATGACGGTTTCAGTCTTAAAGTGAAAACTACTAATAAAAACTAAAGTCGCTGTTCCTGAATGACTTCTAAGGAGCTTCTTCTACAAAAAGTAGAGAAAAAAAAAAACAGAAATCACAAAGTTTTAACAATCTAAGAACATTGAGAGCACAAGAACATTTTCCAGTGAGATATCTCTCAAAAGATCAAGCATTTTTAGGTCAGCTTATCTGAACTGAAATAGCTTAGAGTTCATTTTAAAAGTTGTTTGGATACTTTTTCTTGATTGATAAATCATTTTAACATGAAACAAAATGTTTCAATAATGTCACTTGCATATCTAAGGCATTTTAAAGCATTTTGGCCTATTTTAAGCAAAACAGAAATTATCTGTACTGAGAAAACGTGATGTGATGAGATAAAATGGATTTGACTTTCAGATATAGCATGAAAAAATATCTCATAAACATGTGTCCCTTGCCCAAAGACATTTGGGTTGAAACAATGTCAACCGGTAATATTGATATTTGTTGTGTGCAGGGCTATGTGAGAGCACACATGCTTGCTAAAAACATCAATGGATACATGAGCGTCAGAAATTAACTTTGCCATAGTATGAGAAAGTAACTGATTAGATTAATGTTGCTCTCATCTGAATATAAGTGGTACATTAGCTTTGTCAAAGTCCGTCTAAGCGCCACCTTCTTCAACGTGTTTACCTGGCTGCAAAATACATCAGATTTATTAATTTGTATTATATAAAAGTAGCTAATGGTTTATTAGCGTATGGGACGAATTCAAAAGGTCCGTATTGCATCGATATTCCTTTTACTATGATGTGGAACAAATAAATAGCTCGGGAAAATATTCTACCTAGCTGGCCATGAATCGTAAGAGATATGATCAGTGAGATGTGTATCACGTTTGGCACTTAACTGAATTTAAAATAGAATATTTTCCCGGAATAGGTTGTCGTTTCTTTCTAGGGATGACTGATTGAAAGCTAAGGCTATAGGACTCAATCTGTTCTGCTAATCAACCCATAGAAAGAGAAGAGACGGATTTATACCTTTTCCAAGGATGTTTATACGTAAGTGAATATAACAAAATAATTTGATTTTGAACTTGGATATATGATTTCACATTCCGAGCCAATATCCATTTCACGAATTAAAACTTCCAAATTTTAAATGCATTTAATCCCTGGATGTGCGTTATGGTGCAGTGGATATCGACTCGGAACGACAAATCGGGGAGCCGAGTTCGAATTCCAGTTGAATTCCTTGCATTCACTTACGCACAAATACCCTTGGGAAAGGTATTAATCCATCTCTTCCCTCCAGTTATGGGTTAAATAGTAGGACAGATTGGGCTATATAGCCTTGGCTGGCAACCAGTCTACCGTAGAAAGCAATGGCAACCTACTGCGGAATAATCTTCTGCTCAGTCAATCATGTCTCTTTCGAGATATGATCGCCTAAGCGTGTGTCCCGTATGGCACTTAACTGAATCTCCAAATGATTCCTTTTATTAATATATTCTTAATTTTAAAAATAATTATTTAAAATTCTTTATGTAGCAAAAACTGCTCTGCATGTTAGTCAGATGATTAAACTCTGTTTGTACGTTTGTTAGTACCAATCAAATCACAGTCTATATTTTTCTTTCTTAAAATTTGATTTAAGGAAGTAAAATAGGCTTCATTCCTAAGATAGTTTCTTAAAATCATTATTACTCAGTGCATTGAGCATCTAAGCATTACAAATTATGAAGACATTTAGTTTAAAGCAAAAAATAAAAAAATAATAATGTACTAGAATGTATCAGAAGTCCCGCCTCCAACAACAACAATAAAAAATTGACAAGCCCGTTAATAATTATCCAAGGTCATGAGCCACACACAGATTTATGTTATTTTTTTATTAACTTTAACTTTGTTTAGCCCAAGAAAAGAATTATCAGATACCTGTAGTAGATGAATCATGTCAAGAGATATTAGAAGTCCTGAGTCGAATTTAATGTCTATAACAAATTGTTTTTTTCCTAGCAAAATTGATCTGTGATGACCCCAATATGTAGTGGGCTCAATAGAGGATAATAAGGAATATACTTTGCACATAGTGTCTCATCAGAGTATCAGAGAAAACAGGTAAGAATTGAATAGAATGTAAACTTTTTGTCAACAGAGGCGGATTTCGCGTATCATACGATATCAGTGACTGCACTCTCTATGTAAACAGGTGGCCGACCCACCTGCGCTTACAACAGAAAGATATAACAGAATTCCTCCTAGAGGAAAAAAAAACAAAAAAACAGCGCGCGCTAGAGAGAGAGAAAGAGATAGAGAGAGAGAGAGAGTAAGGAAGAGAGAGCTAGGAAGAGAGTGAGAATGTGTGTATATATGTGTGTGTGTGTGTGTGTGTGTGTGTGTGTGTGTGTGTGTGTGTCACGTGCTTGCGAAATGAAGAACCCACACCAGGAGGTGAATAGACAGTAATGATTTACTCCTGCGTTCTTATTAACATCTACAAAGATGACGTGACACACCCATTGATAATCTAATCTTATTGTGCGTTGTATTGCAGTGTATATCGGAGATCTGAGTTCGACTTCTAGTTGAATTCATTGCATTCACTTACGCGCAAATACCTTTAGGAAAGGTATTAATCCATCTCTTCCCTCCAGTAATGGGTTAAATAACAGGAAGTATTGGGTTCTACAGCCTTAGTTGGCAACCATTCTACTGTAAAAAGTAATGGCAATCTACTGGGGGAAAAATCTTCTGCCAGTCAGTCATGTCTCTTTCGAGACATGATCGCACAATCACGTATCACATATGGCATTTAGCTAGACTAGTTCATTAGAAATTTTCAACCAGACTAGAGTGTAAACATTCCCCTACAGTGAGGAATTACTATTTTGTTAATTTATAATTAGAAAATGTTCACAAAAAATTATCGCATAAAGTAATAATATCCATCAATTCTATAAGGAAACACTTTAGATATGAGATCAAAATTCAGCTAACAAGAGGAATAACGGATGTTTGTTAAACGAATTTTGATAGCTCCAATTTATACTTTACGAAGTTACTTTTAATCGCTGTGACTATAATTCACCTAAAGGATAATTTACCTTTACGAACACAGATACAAAAGATGGTTTTAAGTTTCATGCTTCAATAGGTTCTTATTAGTATGTTATAATTGATTTAAAGATTGTATTTAAGCATAAAAATAGGAGCTTATATGCAATCTTCATTACCGTATCAAATATTTTAAAACACCATATCTCAGATATGAAGAACTCTTCTTCTATAAGTATAGCTGATTTAGATAATATATATATATAAATGTTATTTTAAATGGATAGCCATATTTGAAATAGACTATAGCCACGAAAAATAACATTTGAAAAAAATAAAGACGGATTATATATATATATATATATATATATATATATATATATATATGCATACACACACACACACACTACCGGTCATAATTATTAGGTCACCCCAGGGTTTAAAAAAAATGATGAATTTCATATTATTTTTAGTATTTATTGCCAAGTGAATAATTGTAAATGAAAATAGAATGGTTCTTTTGTTAATATATATATATATATATATATATATATATATATATATATATATATAGGAAAAACTACTGAAAAGTTGTAAGTTTAAAAATGTAATTTTTTGACAGTATTTATCTATTTCTATTATTATTATATATATATTTTTGATGTTTCGGACCGGTCTCGGCCTTTCATCAGAAAAACAATCTGAAATATCAAATATATATATATAATAATAGAAATAAATAAATACTGTCAAAAAAATACATTTTTAAACTTACAACTTTTCAGTAGTTTTTCCGATACATATTAAGACAGTATACGCGGATCATTATATATATGTGTCTGCTTAATTATATGTTTATGTGCTTGCAAATCCTCGAGTGTTTATGTGTGCATACACATGTACATGTATTCCTATGTCTATATATGTGTATATATACGATTGGGTGCTGAAAAATTCCCACTTCTAAAAATCTGAAAAATAAGTAAACCATAAAATTTGAGGTGATAGAAATCCCTTCTTATCCGGGTTGGGGGTTTATTTTCATCAGCCTCTTGTGTGTGCATGCATGTGTGTATGTACCTCTGTGTGAATAGATGTACATATACAGTGATTACAGTAAAATTTGAACTTTTAACAACAATTTATTTTTTGCCTTTTTTTATCTTCAAATTTTATTTTCATTAAATATTGTATCATGCAAAATAAAATTGGACTTCAGACTAACACTATTCGTTTTTAATTATTTATCACTCATTTATATCCCAGTGCGATGTTTCAATTTAAAAAAAAAATTTAATAGCTATCAGAATGAACGAAATTCCACTCTTAGTGCTACCTCGATACCCCCACCGGCAACCTCTGAATTTTAATAATAATTGCTTTTACATTATGGTAATTGCTCCGTGAGAAATGATCAGACATAAAGAAAGTAATTTATCGGACAGCGCCTCTCAGGTAAAAAAATGTAAACAATAAGAGCAAAATTAAACATAAATAAATATAAAAATGAATATTGTTTTAAAACACAATTCTGCTATCATTGGGCATTTATAACAAAGTAACAAAGATGCATATATATATATATATATATATATATATAGGAAAACTCAACACGTCATTTCAAGTGGTTATGAACTATAGTTAATTTCTATGAGCCAATTAGATCATTTCATCAAACCTTACAATATTCCTTCCATTTGGTACAAAATATTTTGCCGGAAGGAAGGAATATTGTAAGGTCTGATGAAAGGAGCTAATTGGCTCATAGAAATTAACTATAGTTTATAGCCACTTGAAATGACGTGTTGAGTTTTACTTTATATATATGATATTACTCTGGATAACATCCATTAAGCACTTTATATAAATATAACACTTAATACTTTATATTAAGTCAATCTTGTTGGATTATCCTCACGGTTTACTGACTGGACATATATGTATATATATATATATATATATATATATATATATATATATGTGTGTGTGTGTGTGTCTGTGTGTGTGTGTGTGTGTTATCATTATACACACCCAATATTATATATATATTATCATTATACATGCCCAATATGATATATATATATAAATATAATTATATATATATTGTCATTATAGACGTCCAATAGAACTCTGGCTATTGGGCGTGTATAATGATAATATACACGCTAAAAAGTCTGCCTCCTTCTGCCGAGCTCACATGGCCAAGGGATGGAATCGCCGCCCGACGCCGGTTCGGTCGGGTTTCAATCCTGGGTTAAGGGCAATCGGAGTCTAGCCGTACTGATGAGCTGTGATACAGCGAAACATATCTGTCTTGGGATGACTATATATATATATATATATATATATATATATATATATATGAAATCACATGTCTTCTGAGAAACTGGAAACTGTTCTGCTGTCCTGATCAAATCACCACATTCATGAATAATTATATTGAACATAACATTCATGTCTATTAAAAAGACTCTCGTAACTCCTCTCTGACAATCCCTAAATTAGGACTCATTTTAATATATAGGGAAACCTACCAAACTCCATTTGCAAATTCAGTTAAGTGCCATACGTGATACACGCTTTGGGCGATAATGTCTCGAAAGAGACATGACCGACTGGGCAGAAGATCATCCCGCAGTAGGTTGCCATTGATTTCTGCGGTAGACTGGTTGCCGACCAAGGCTATAAAACGCAATCATTCCTATTATTCAACCCATAACTAGAGGGAAGAGACAGATTAATACCTTTCCCAAGGTTATTTGTGAGTAGGTAAATGCAAGGAATTCAACTGGAATTCGAACTCGGCTTACTGGTTTGTCGTTCTGAATCGATATCCACTGCACCACAACACACATCCGTATTTGCAAATTACTTGTAGAAAATACAAGTATAATAGCCTTATCCATATAGTTAAAAGAAAAAGACTAAAAATAATGAAAGCACTAATAATGAAAAGAAAAATAACACTCAATACCATCAATTATGAACACGGCCACTATGTGCTGACCATGTTGTGAAAATGAAAACATTTCTATCAGTCTTGACATTCATTTAAAAAAACCCAAACAAACAAGAAAAAAAATTAAACATTCTTCATAATGGTTAATAGAAGGGCCGAAAGTGCTTGTGTATATAGAATATCTGGACTGTTTTTACACACTGAATATCCAAAGAAATTACTTATACGAACACAAGAAAAACTGTGCAAAATGCTTAATCGCAGTACCTTGCCAGTCGTCTATAATGAAACTTCTATATATATATTTTTTCTCCGACATTATGTCTTTATTATTATAAACATTATTTTTAGTAGATACACGTATTTGATTTGGTGTTACTGTTTTTTCTTTTTCTTTCGTAAACATTAAAATTAATAATAAACGGCCTATACTGATAAATCCTACTAAAGAAAGATTGTGCCTCAGACTTGAATCGAACCTATATCCGCTATTCCATCGGAGAAACATTTTCTATAACCAAAACTAGCTGAGTCTGTTCCTCTGTCTGTCTGTCTGTCTGTCTGCATGTCTCTGTCTCTGTCTCTGTCTCTGTCTCTGTCTCTGTCTCTGTCTCTGTCTCTGTCTCTCTGTCTCTCTCTCCATATATATATATATATATATATGTGTGTGTGTGTGTGTGTGTGGATAAATCAAACCGGTAGTGATTCGAAAATGTAATATGAAAATGCAGACAGGCTGATAGATAGATAGATAGATAGATAGATAGATAGATAGATAGATAGATAGATAGATAGATATGAACAAATTTAGCTAGATAAATAGCTATGACCAGATTGATAGATATGAAAAGATTAAGATAGGTAGATAGATATGAACAAACTGACATAGATAAAAGATTAAAATCGATTCCTATCTTCATAAGTGTTCATTCTTAATTTTTTCCCCACATCATCCCTGTTTTTTGTCCCCCCAGACTAACCTTCATAACTTTGCTTTTGAATTGCTTAATTTTTCTCCTCGTATTTACTCCTATTTACAGACCATTTTGTCTCCATTCTTTCCTTAACATTTCTCATAGTTTGCAATTCATTTTCCTATTCATTCAGAAGAATAGATGTAAGAAATAAAAGTATAATAAATTATATTTTTCTGGAAAAAAGAAGAACGTAATAAATGCTGTGTCTCTTGAACTGGCTGTCATGTTTGAAATGATTCGATTTATTCAGTAATCAGCAGAATTGATATTTATAGTGTCAACCAATCGATATACTTACAGACCCCAGTATAAAATGGAGAGGCTATCATGTTATAAATGAATCGTCTTAAAGCAGAAAGGCATATATGCCCGTGGGGCGAGGGGAGTTCTCAGCCTGACTTATTCACCAAAATCTAAACAAATGACCAAAAACAAGAATTCTGGGAGGAATCTTTTCATGGTTTAAACAAGAACTTATCAACATTGCATTTTATCTTATTTTATTAAAAAAAATTAAGTAATTCGCTATTTAATACGTTTATAGGTGATAGGGTTGCCTGTCGTTTGTAATCAGACGGACATCTCTATTTTTTATCAGACATATAAAAACCTTGGAAGATTTTGATAAATCTTTTTCAAAGCAAGGGAGCGAAGGCCTTATAATTTTGAATGAGAACTTGTGTTGTTGTTTTATATAAAGGTCCAAGTTTTTAGAATTATTTTCAGAGGTATAAAAATTCATTTTTTTTTCTGAAAGTGTCAATGTGTGGATATTAAAATTTCTTTGATGTTTCATGAAAGAGAGACTATATGTCTTCAGCGAAAAAATAAAACAAAATATTTAATAAAAATCTTTACAATGAGAAGTAAATTGTAAAGTACATGTTAAAATAAATTATAAAGTACATATTAAAATAAATTATAAAGTACATATTAAAATAAATGATAAAGTACATATAAAATAAAGTATAAAGTAGATATTAAAATAAATAATAAAGTACATATAAAATAAAGTATAAAGTAGATATTAAAATAAATTATAAAGTACATATAAAATAAAGTATAAAGTACATATTAAAATAAATTATAAAGTACATATAAAATAAAATTGGAGGGCAAAAGAGAAAGCAGTTGAGAAGCAAATAAAAGAAAGATAAAAATACAGATGGTTAGAAGAAATGAAAAATTTGAAGGAAAATATAAATGAATGGGTTTGTTTTAGTATGAAAAAAGGCAAAGATAGAAAAAAGAAATTTGAAAAACTAGAAAAATAATTAAAGAGAATGAGAGAAAATTAGAAAATGATAAAAGAGAATAGAAATAAAATCTGAAAAAAGGAAATAAAAGTGTAATTGAAGGTAAGCAATGCAAAATAAAAAAGACAGAATTAATGAAGAATTGAAGATAAAGAAAAGAAAGAACTAAAAATAGATGTTTAAGAAGAAAAAAAGAAAGAAAGAAAGAAAGCAAAAAAGAAAAGAAAGATAGCAAACAAAGAATCGAAAGAAATAAAGCAAGAAAGAGAGAAAGAAATAAAGCAAGAAAGAGAGAAAGAAATAAAGCAAGAAAGATAGCAAAAAAGAAACTATGAAAGAAAGAAAAAACAGAAAGAAAAAGAAAAAAGAATAAGAAAAAAAATAGCAAACAAGAAAAAACTTCAAAACAAATAAAGCAAGAGAGGAAAAATAAAGCAAGAAAAAAAAACAAGGAAGATAGCAAAAAATGAAACAAGCGTTAAAACAAAGAAAGAAAAAAGAAAGAAAGAAAGAAAAAGAAAGAAAGAAAAAGAAAGAAAGCAAAAAAATTAAAGAAACGTCAAAAGAAAAAACGTAAGAAAAAATAAAGAAAGAAAGAAAAAGAAAGAAAGAAAAAGAAAGAAAGAAAGAAAGAAAAAGAAAGAAAGAAAAAGAAAGAAAGAAAGAAAAAGAAAGAAAGAAATATAACAAACTAGAAAATTTTTGAAAGAAATAAAGCAAGAAAAAATAAAGAAAGAAAGATAGTAAGAATTGAAAAAAACAACAAAAGAAATCAAGAACGAAAGAAAGCAAGAAAGGAAGAAAAAGAAAGAAAGAAAGAAAGAAAGAAAGAGAGAAAAAGTAATAAATAAAGAAAAATACCAAGAAAGCAAACAAAAAAAGAAAAAGAAAAGAAAGAAAAAACGAAAAAATAAAATGCGCAAGAGAGAAATAATGACAGAAAAAGACAAAGAAAGAAAGAAGAAAGAAAGAAAGAAAGAAAGAAAATGAATGGCAAAAGATGAAATCTCTTTTACAGCTTCAGGCAAAACAGAAAACTGAAGCTAATCAGGACAACCGATTAATGTCATTAATCCGAAGTCGTTTATGTGTTGTTTGTGCCATTTCGTATATTTAATAGTATCATTAACACTAACTTGGAAATATGCAAAACTGCTTAATTATAAATTCCTCCCTCCACAATAAAAAAAAAAAAAACGATTATAAAAAGATTCATTTTATTTGACATCTACAGCTTATGGAAAATAGATTTATTTTCATCTTTTGAATTATGTTTGCTGATAACGTCAATATATAAATCTCGAAGGCATCGATCCTTTCCAAATTTTAAACTGTTCAGTAGTTTTTATATATATTTTTTTGTATTAATTTTTAAATCAGTTATCATGGTTGAGTTTTTACTATTACTACTACTGCTAATGTATATTTTTTAAGTAGATTAAAGAACAAGAAATGTCCTGTTAAGTAACATAAGGTTTTAAAAATTTATAATCATTCATAAAACTCAAAACGCACGCGAATACACGAATACGTAGGCACACACAGACATCCACACACATATACACAATGTCACAAGATCATATTTGGTCATTTTAATTTAATTATTTTATAATTAAGAATAAATCTTGGGAAAAATTTGAAAAACAAAAGGGTAACCAAAGTTTCAGCTTTGTGCGATAAATCTCAAGAGTTCAGAGGTCAGAAATTCTTAGATGCAACATTGCCGTTATTACTTTCTGCCAAATTCGTTTCGTTTATTTTTGTTGCTATTTCTACAGACTTAAATTGTTTTAAGAATCTACGACCGTTAAGTAAGAAGTATTGAATCGGAAATAAAGAATTAGCTTGAGAGAAAACCTGAATATTCCTGGATAACATCTTGTCAAATACATTCAAAGCAACTACTTACTGGAAACACACACACACACACACACACACACACACACACAAGAGTGAGAGAGAGAGAGAGAGAGAGAGAGAGAGAGAAAGGAACACACACACACACACACACACATACATAGACATAATTATAGATACGTGTGTGCGTGTTTTTTTGTGTGTGCGCTCGCGTTAGCAGGATATAGGAATCAAACAAAAATTTAATAAATCCGAGAAACTTAAAAACTGTCTTATTGATAGCAAATAAAATGAGTTCACCTTTGTTTGATTATCAAACACACACACACACACAGAAAGAGAGAGAGAGGTGCGCACGCACTCACACATATTTAATTTATTTGTTTGAACGTTATTTTTAATCGATACTTGTATTTGAGTAGATATTCTGTTTTTAATCAAACAGTATATTTATATATTTATTTCTACCGGCCTGATTATTTACGATAAATTTTGTTAGATAGATAGATAGATAGATAGATAGATAGATAGATAGATAGATAGATAGATAGATAGATAGATAGATAGATAGATAGATAGATATATAGAACAGACTGGGATAGATAGATAGATAGATAGATAGATAGATAGATAGATAGATAGATAGATATGAACAAACTGAGATAGATAGATAGATAGATAGATAGATAGATAGATAGATAGAAATGGTTTAGTTAGAGAAGTCAACGTTGCATGGTACCAATGCGCAGTTAATAACCGTAAACAGGATATCTATATTATTAAGTGCACTTTCCTCATGGCTATAACAAAACTTAAACAATACGCACACACACGCGCGAACACGAGCGCGCACTCTCACACTCACACTCACGCATACACACATGCATATATATATATATATTGCATATATATATATTGCATATATATATATATACACATATGAAATACATATATATATATATTGCATATATATATACGTATTGCATATATGTATATATATATATATGTATTGCATATATATATATATATATATATATATATATATATATATAAAGTAAAATAACAAAATGACAAAGAAATAGAATTAGGCAAAAAAGTTTTCTTAATAATATTTAAGTCAAACTGTAGGGTTTTTAAAAATATATTCTTATTTATATATTTGCAAACTAATTCTAGAATAAGTCAATATCTATCTTCTCATACATTCATGCAAATGAACATACATATATTACTACAAACATTATATTTAGTGGATATACATGCGTTGACATCAGTTGAGGGGTAAAAAAGACACACCGGTGAAACAAATGAACTAGCCAAAACACCTAATATAAAGAATTCAAAGAGTTCCATTCGAAGTTCTAACTTCGTCATACTCACTGCGAAAGGTGGAGAGAAATCCACACGAGTTTCAGCCGAAGGGCAGATACTCGTCTGGGGTAAAAAAAAAAAAAGTTTTGGTTGAGTTTAAGAACTCGGAGATCCTACTTTAAAAAGGTCTTGTGCCGCATTCCGCCTCATAGGAAAGCGTATAAATATCAAGAGTTTCGCTTGGAATTCTAACCTCGTCAGCCTCTCTACCTCCAGGGGGAGAGGGACCTAGACGAGGCTATGCCGAAGGGCAGAATCTCGTCTAAAAAAAAAAAAAAAAAAAAAAAACAGACAAGGTCTACGGAAAATTTTTTCTCGGGTTTAAGGGCTCGGATTTCCCACATAAAAATTGGCCTTGTTCCACATCTAGACTTTTTGGGAAGGTACCTTGTAAATACTAAGAGTTCGGTCGAACTCAAAAGTGTCAGACAAATTCTATGTTTTCGGGCTAAGTTCGACGCAGTCCAGACTCCGTTAACGAAGAGATAGACTCGATTGTGAAGAATAAACAGGCTTAGTGCCCGATTCCGCGTTTGCGGTGGCTGTGCAAATTTTGACCCTTTTTTGTCCGAGTGTCCACGATCGGATTCCCCACGTAAAGCCCGACTTTGTGTTGCATCCCGTCTCCGTGGAAGCACTCTGGGTGAATATAAAAAAGTTTTGCTCGAACTCATAACTGCCATTCGAGATCTCTGTTTTCGGACAGAGAATGACATTGTCTAGCCTTGGTCTACAGATTGAGTTTCGATTGAGGAAGGCTGATAAATTCCTTGTCTTCGGGCAGAGTTCGAGTCAATCGAGGCTCCGTCTACGGACAGAAACTCGACTGAAAAGAATAGACACTATTTATTCCTGATCTGCATTTACTAAGGCCAGGCAAATTTTTACCGTTTCCCGTCTGTCCACGCTCGATTTCTTCACGCAAATCCCGGCCTTGTCCCACATCCCGTCTCAGTGTCGGGACTCTGGGTATTATACCAAGACTTTGAAGGACATTGGTAAATACCCAAATACCACATGAACAAAAGCTTGTTGGACTCCCTGTCTTCGAGCAGAGATGAACACAGACGAGGCTATGTCTACGAACAGAGATTCGGTTAGGAAAAACTCGACAAAACCCGATCCAGATGTTTGGACAAATTTTGAATCGGGAGAGCTCGAAATTGTCAGTCAAGCCCTCTGTCTTAAGAGAGAGAACGACTCAGTCGGTGTTCTTTATACGGATTCAGTCTAGGCTGTGAAAAATAGGTAAGTTTGATCATTGTGTCGATTGTACAGTTTTCCCATTAAATCCGACCTTCTCAAACTTCTACGAGAACACGCAATTTTCAAGCACTTTGTATCCGGGCAAAGAGGGAATAGAAGAAAGGGAAACTCCAGGCAGAGACGCAGAGACACCGCTGTGAAAATCAAACAAGCGGAAGTTAGAGAATTTTGGCCGAGTGTGCACGCTTGGAATCACCTAGTTAAAAACAGACCTGTCTTCGGGCTGAGTTTGTCTCAGTCGGGGCTCGGTCTACGGACAGAGACTCGGTTGAGAAAAATAGATTAGCATTGTGTCGGAACCCGCATATGCAGCGTATGGGGGAATTTTTACCTTGGCCCGAGTGTTCCCGCTAGGGTTCGCACGTTAAACACAACCTTGTGTTGCAACCTGTCTCAGTAGGGAGAATTTGGTAAATGGTAAATAACTGAGAATTCCGCGAGAGTTTTGTTTTCAAGTAGAGTGCGTCCCACCTGGGACTCTGTTTCCAAATAGAGTCACGGCTAAGAAAAAGCTCTTTGCCTTCTGACAAAGTTTAACTCAGTCGTCGCTCGTTCTAGGGACAGGGAACCGGTTGAGAAAGATAGGCAAGTATAGTGCCCGAACCCATGTATGCATATGCTGGTTACATTTTGCTTATTGGCCTAAGTGTGCGACCTCGGGTTCCCAACATTAATCATGACCGTGTGTAGGGGTTTTTGAGAGCTCGAAATTGTCCGTCAAGCTCTCTGTCTTCGGGCAGAGAACGACTCCGTTGGGGCTTTGTCTATAAACTCACTCGGATGAGAAAATAGACTAGCACAGAGTCTTTAGGGCCTGGGTAAATTTTGACCCTTCGTCTGAGTGTTTGCGTTCGTAAACATTAAATCCGACATCGTCACATACCGGATTTATTAAATGTATTTCAACTGAGGCATTTAGTAAATACACTTAGTTCCGAGAGAGCTCGCAGTTGGCAAACACTCTGGCTTCATACAGAATACGACTCAATCGGACAGAGCCTCGGGTGAGAAAAATAAGAAATGCAAAGTGCCTGATTTTGTAGTTACGGGACCTGGGTAAATTTTGACTCTTTGCTTGAGTGTATGCACTGGGGTTTTGCACATTATACTCGACCTTATGTCATACCCCATCTCAGTGAAGAAAGTTTTTAGTAAATATCTAGAGTTCCGAGGGATTTCTTAGAGAGTTTTCATTCGAGTATTGTTAGAGTCAGTCAAAACATAATATTATAACCGTTTTTATCAAAATGACTGTTTTTATTTTCTCAAACTGTGAAATTCTTGTCAAATAGCCGATATATGTACGTACGATTTACAAAGCTTTAAGAAAAGATTATAAGCATTCATATATATATATCCTAAAGTGTAGAACATGAAAATAAAATCACACACACACACACACACACACACACACACACACACACACATATATATATATATATATATATATATAAAAGTGAATATTGAAGTCAACACTCAGAGTCGACAGACTGTTCCATGCTAAGCGCAAACATCAGGCTACATGTCTTGGGTTTTTCTTCTTTTTATATACTGGTCAGTGGTGCATTGTGGGTAATCCTTCTAACGGTAATTTTGGCGGGAGTGATTTGTTTATTTATTTGGATAAATTTATTTTACTTGTTTTTATTTTTATATGTATATTTATTTAATCTTTTCGGTTTTCGATATTTAATTTATTTATTTGGATTATTTATTTATTTTATTTTATATTTATTTTATTTTATCTATTTATCTATTTATTTATTTATTTATTCTAATGGTTTTTAACGTTTTGCTTAAATAAGATTAACAAATTTTGTCTCTTTTGTCTCTATTATTTGAATTTTGCACACAAAAACTGGCCAAATAACTTCAAGAAATAGTTAGATATCCTACAAAATTCCGGCATTGGTATTCAAAGGAATTACCTTTCTCCTAACCATGAATATTGACACAAATTACTAAAAAACCAACAGACCATTTACATGTCTTCTTACTACTTACAAACTGTTGATATCTTTTCTGACACAACAGACATATTTCTTTAAAAAATGACTCCCACTTGAAAAGAAAGAGTATAACCTTGCTCTTACAGATTACCAAATATTTATTAATAAGTTGATTTTGAAAAACTGATTATTCTATGCAAAGAAAAACCTCAGTACTGCCTGGAGAGATTATCGTAAGGCATTCGATAGTGCACCCAATTCCGTGATCTTAAAATTTTTAAATATATACAAAGTACCATTTGTCGTCATGAATTTCATCAAGCAATGTATGCCGATATGGAAAACAGCACTTTACCTCAGTCATATAAATGGAATCTGTAAGTCTGGTGAAATAATCATTAACGGGGGAATATTTAAACGTGTCATTTGAAAACCCTTACTATTTTGTATATCCTAAATAGTACTGACCAACGAACTTAACAAGACTGAATATGGCTATAACATATCTCAAAAGAAATTAAGCCATCACTTTTACACAGATGGCTTAAAATTATATGCTAGGGATGGAGAGTGAGCTGGAAGGTCTCCTGAAAACAGCAAAATGTTTCAGTGGCGATGATGGAATAGAATTCTGCTTGGATAAATGGGACAAAGCCAAAATTTTACAAAAATCACTACGTTCATCATAATAAATGAAAGAAATAGTGCAAAAAGAGTACTTTACAGAGGTGCAACTGATACTAAGAACTAAATTGAATTCTCAAAATAGAATTATGGCCATTAATAGCCTTGCCATCCCAATGGTTCAATATAGTTTTAACATCTTCAACTGAACTCTTAATGACTCTAAACGAATGGATTTAAAGACAAGAAAGCTTCTTTCTAAGCATCCAAAGGCTGATGTAGACGTCTATACAGACCCCGTAAAGAAGGGAGAAGAGGTCTTATTCAGCTAGAATTGTCATACAAGGCAACAAATTTTGGCTTAGTAATATACCTGAAAACAACAAGGGACTGGATAATACAATTTGTCAAACAACACGAAAATAGAAAGAAAAAATTTAAATCGTGGAAGAAGGTTGTAAATACAGACGATATTTACATTTAGTAGATTATGTAGAAAACCAAAACGATTTTTCCAGCACATAACCCGAATTTTTACACTAGGGACTTTCAGGAAAATATCATACATCCAAAATGTGGATAAAAAATGCAGATTCTGTAGCAAATATCAAGAAAACATAGACCATCTAATCTGAGGATGATTTGTACTTGTACCAAATGAATATAAAAATCGGCACGATAGAGTGGAGCAATATTTACACTAGACAATGTGCAGACACTTTCAAAAAGATGTCAAGAAACACTGATAAGAACATCAGTTAGTTCAGGGCCACACGTGATACACGCTTTGGTCGATCGTGTTTCGAAAGTAACATGACTGAATGGGCAAAAGATTATCTCATAGTAGGTTGCCATTGCTTTCTGCGGTAGAATGGTTGTCAACCAATATGGTTTATTATTATAACTGGAGGGAAGAGACGGATTAATACCTTTGCCAAGGGTATTTGTGCGTAAGTGAATGCAATGGATTCTATTGGAATTCGAACTCGGCATCCCGATTTGTCGTTCGGAGTCGATATCCACTGCACCACAACGCACATCACACAGCACTAATTACAGAAATAAAAAACATCACAATTCTATGAGGTTATACCGTTTTTACAGACAGGAAGATTAAAGCAAATAATCTGGACAAAAATATCAAAACTGAAAAGAAAAAATCTTGCTTACGAATTAATCTGTCTTTTTTAGTGAACTGTAACGTAGCAACAAAGGTATTTGAAAAACTATCAAAATATAAAGACCTGAAAATTGAAATAGAAAAATGTAGAAATTGAAAACAATTATAGTACCAGTGATAGTAGGTGCGCTTGGAATTATAAAAAAAGAAACACAACAACACATTGAAATAATCCTTAGAAATCCTAGCATAAGAGAAATACAAAATTATCTTAATAACTACAGCCCACACACTATGAAGAATTTTGTCCATGTAACGCTAGTGATGTCATAGGAGTTAGAAAAATAAATAATGAAATGTAGCCATAGCAACACACCACTATCTGCCTTAGGTCTTCCCTACTTGGTAGGTAGTGTGACCATAGCGGAAATATAATGAAGATGATTATAATAGTAATGATGTGCTAACATGTAATGCAGATTCTGTGATAAATATCCAGAACAAATGACCATCTTGTATCAAGTTGCGCAAAGTTATCACCAACTGATGACTCGGTTACAAACATAGGACCTATATGAGACATACAGACAGAAAAACAAAAGCTAATTGCCCAGACATTGGAATCAAAGACCAAAAGAACAGAATGTACTTTCTTATTGACATGGCAGTTCTTTCAGATTGTAATGTATCTTGGAAGATCTTAAAAAAAAACTATCAGAATACAATGATCTTGAAGCGGAAATCGGAAAAATGGTGCACATGAAGATATCAGTCATTCCAATTGTAATTAGAGCTCTTGTATTGACTGGAAAATGTTTTGATAGACTCAATGAATAGATTCCAAGTAGCCCATGACTTAAAGAAATATAATAAAATTGTACTCACGAGTACATCTCACACATTATGAAGGGCTTTATATACGTAAAATGTGTGTGGTCTTAATTTCTTGTTTGTTTTTTAATTTAAAAATTTTTTTTTTACAAAAATGTTCAGTGGAAAATGTCATGAAGCCATTTTTATACTTCAGTATTATGGTTAAGAC
The DNA here is from genome assembly GCA_037127315.1 of Ascarosepion bandense. Taxonomy (NCBI): domain Eukaryota; kingdom Metazoa; phylum Mollusca; class Cephalopoda; order Sepiida; family Sepiidae; genus Ascarosepion; species Ascarosepion bandense. The sequence continues at coordinate 744,276 of JBBBDQ010002204.1, read as the reverse complement.
ACAAATGAAAATGTGTATACAACAGAAATCAAAGGATGCAATAATAATAATGATAACAACAACAACAACAACAATAATAATAAAAATAATATTAATAATGATAATATTGATAATAATAATTAATGATGATTCATTACCATCAACATCAAAATAATCTTATTTAATATATCCAGACAGAAGATCAAACATCATTAAAAAATATTTATCCAAACAATCCATCAACAAATTAAAATTAAAATATGATTATGTTATGAATTCTTTTTACGAAGATATAATTTTTTCAAGATTTAATTATTTGAATAAATATTCTAATTATCTGTTGTCGTTTAACATGTAATAGAAACGTATTGATATCAAAGCAGTCTTTCTATTTTTAAACATCTTCCATTATCTCGCATATTATATCAAAACAGTTTTTTCTATTTTGAACATCTTTCATTGTCTCGGATATCATATCAAAGCAGTCTTTCTATTTTAAACATCTTCCAATATCTCGGATATCATGTCAAATCAGTCTTTCTATTTTAAACATCTTCCATTATCTTGGATGTTATATCTACGCAGTCTATCTATTTTTAAACATCTTTCTTTGTCTCGGATATTATATCAAAAGCGGTCTATTTTTAAACATCTCCCATTATCACGGATATTATATCAAAGCAGACGTTCTATTTTTAAACATCTTCCATTATCTTTGATATCTTATCTAAGCAATCTTTCTATTTTTAAACATCTCCCAATATCTTGGATATCATAAAGCAGTCTTTCTATTTTTTAACACATTTTATTTTGTCGGATATTATATCAAGGCAGTCTTTCTATTTTTAAACATCAATTATCCCGGATATCACATCAACTCATTTTTACTATGTTATACATCTTCCATTATCTCGGATATCATATCACAGCATTCTTTCTATTTCTAAAAATCTTCCATTATCTTGGATATTATATCAAAGCCGACCTTTTATTTTTAAACATTTTCCATAATCTCAGATATCTTAAAGTAGTCTTTCTATATTTAAACATCTTCCATTAACTCGGATACCATATCTAAGCAGACTTTCTATTTTAAAACATCTTCCATTATCTTGGATATTATATCAAAGGAGTCTTTCTATTTCTAATCTTCTTCCAATATCTCGGACATCATGTCAAAGCAGTCTTTCTATTTTTTAATATATTTCATCATCTCGGATACCATATCTTATCAGACTTTCTATTTGTCAATATCTTTTATCTCGGATATCATATCAACTCATTTTTACTATTTTATACATCTCTCGTTATATCGGATATCATATCAAAGCATTTTTCTATTTTTAACAAATTCTATGATATTGGATAACATATCAAAGCATTTTTACTAATGTTAGACATCTTCCATTATATTGGATATCATATTAAAGCTATCTTTCTATTTTTAAACAACTTCCATTATCTCTTATATCTTATCAAAGCAGTCCTTCTATTTTAAACATATTCCATCCATATCAAAGCAGCCTTTCTAATTTTAAACATTTTATATTATCTCCATTATCATATCAAAGATGTCTTTCTGTTTTAAACATCTATTATCTCGTATATCATAAGCAATTACGCATGCATAATAATGATTCGTATGTTTATAATATAAATTAATGCCGTATGCTATGATATTAAAATACGATCATAAACTACTGAATTTTTTTGAAAATATTCATAATAATGAAAATGAAACTAGTTTTATATTTTTAATTCTTTCATAATTAGATATATCCAGTACAATAAAAATAATACAGGGTACATTAAAGATATATAATAATCATTATTATATTGAATAAAGATAAAATAATGAAATGAAAGAGAAAAATAAGTGTTTGGAAAAATATGATTGAATATATCAGTGAATATCATCCAATAAAAGTAAAAATAAATAATGAAATGATAATAATAATATAGTTAGATATTATTAAGCATTTTCTAATATTACACCTCTGGCTGCGACTTAAAAGGAAATGTCTATACAATAGAAATAAAAGGAAATAATAATAATAATAATAATAATAATAATAATAAGAAGAAGAAGAAGAAGAAGAAGAAGAAGAAGAATTGGATTGCACAAGAGATAGAACGAATGAAAAATAAACCAGAACAGACATGGGCTGAAATTACAGAAGAGGATGTTAAATTTGCACTAAAAAAAGCACACAATTGGACATTCCCAGGTATAGATAAAATTCCTAACTTTTGACTATATTATTTAAATACAGAACAAAAAATAATTAGCCAAAGAACTTCGAGAAATGATTGACGAGCCCACTAAAATTCCTGAATGGATGACCAAAGGAATTACATTTCTTCTACCCAAGAATTGTGACACAAACAACCCCCAAAACTACAGACCAATTACATGCCTTCCGACAACATATAAACTATTAACATCCATTTTAACAAAACAGACATATTTATTCTTAGAAAGAAATGACATGTTACCGCTTGAACAAAAAGGGTGCAAACGTGGCTGTTATGGATGTAAAGACCAATTGCTTATTAACAAAATGATTCTGGAAAACTGCTACAATACAAAGAAAAATCTTAGTACTGCCTGGATAGATTATCGTAAGGCATTCGATAGTGTGCCACATTCCTGGATTTTAAAGACTTTAAATATATACAAGATATCACCCGTCATCATCAATTTCATCAAACAGTGCATGTCTATATGGAAAACAACCCTTTACCTCAATCATATAAATGGAACCTATAAGTTTGATGAAATAAACATCAAAAAGGTATATTTCAAGGTGATTCTTTGTTTCCCTTACTATTCTGCATATCATTAATGGCACTAAACAGTCAACTTAATAAGACAGAATGTGGTTACAAAATAGGCCAAAAGAAAATAAGTCATCTATTTTACATGGATGACTTTAAGTTATATGCTAAGAATGATAATGAGCTGGAAGGTCTTCTGCAAACTGTAAAATGCTTCAGCGAAGACATTGGAATGACATTTAATTTGAATAAATGTGCTAAAGCTACAGTTTTACGTGGATCAATACAAGAAACATCCTCAATTAGCTTAGACCCTGCTGTAACAATAAAAGAATTAAAACCAGAAGAAGCTTATAAATACCTAGGTGTAAATGAGAAAACATTCACCATAAAAAATGAAAGAAATAGTGCGTAAAGAGTACTATAGAAGGCTACGAACGATATTAAAAACTGAATTGAATTCTCAGAACAGAACAGAGTTATGGCCGTTAATAGCCTTGCAATCCCAGTTGTCCAATATAGTTTCAACATCTTAAACTGGACTCTAAACGACATCAGGCGAATGGATTCTAAAACAAGACAGCTTCTATCTAAGCATAAGATGCATCATCCAAAGGCTGATGTAGACCGTCTATACATACCCCGTAAAGAAGGTGGAAGAGGTCTTATTCAGCTGGAATTGTCATACAAGACAACAACTATTGGCTTACTAACATACATAGAAACAACAAAGGACTGGATGATACAATTAGTCAAGCAACATGACGAAAGAAAGGAAAAATATTCAATAATAAAAGAATGTAGTAAATACAAACAAGATTTACATTTAGTAAATTCTGTAGAAAAGCAAAACAGAAGCCAAGAACCAACTATTGCGGCAAAAAATATGAAAATGGAAGCCAAAGATAAAGCTCTTGAACAGATGAAACAGCGCTGGCAAGACAAACCTCTGCATGGCCAATATCCAGAACGTGCCAATAAATCCAATGTTGATAAAGTTAATACTCATCGATGGTTCCGTACATCTGGATTAAAGTCTGAAACTGAAGGCTTTATTCTTGCAGCACAAGACCAAAGTCTTTTCACTAGAAACATTCAGGCAAATATTATGCATAATAATATGGATCCAAAATGCAGGGTTTGTGATAAAAACCAAGAAACAATAGACAACCTAATATCAGGCTGTTCTGTGCTTGCCCCAAATGAATATAAAAATCGCCACAATAGAGTTGGGCAATATTTACACTGGACAATGTGCAAACATTATGGAAAATCTGTAAACAAACATTGGTATGAACATCACCCAGCACCGGTTACAGAAATAGAAGATGTCACCATTCTATGGGATTACACCATCTACACAGACAGAAAAATTGAATCAAACAGGCCAGACATTATTGTTAAAAACCAGAAGGAGAAAACTTGTCTATTAATTGATATGGCTTGTCCAGCGGATTGTAACATAGCAATCAAAGAATTTGAAAAACTGTCAAAATATAAAGACCTGGAAATTGAAATA
>JBBBDQ010002204.1:732500-735000 GCA_037127315.1 Ascarosepion bandense | reverse complement strand
GAATATAACATTCAAGTTCAGCCAACATATGGGTCAATTCAGCTTCAGTCGATTTTTATTGATCCGTATCAGGGCCCAGCTGAAAATTAGCACGGCCGTCGCTGTCGTCGACCTGCAGGGTCTCCTACACTCTGCCTCTCCACAGTATTGAATTTCATTAAAATCTCTAGCCAAGCCAGACAATGCTGTTGCTCACAACACTCTACTGAACAAGCTGGATAAAGTGAAAGGCGGAGGAGGAAGGAAAAAGGAAGTGACAGAAAGAGCGCGAAAACCAAGGATGAAGTAGTTTCATTTTTACGACACCATTAACATCTCAGGAAGCAGCGATATCATGGACAACAGCAAAAAAAAAAATAAAAATAAAAATAAAATAAAATAATAATAATAATAATAATAATAAATGGAAATATCATGAGAACATGAATAATTCCGGTTGTAGTTGGAGCCCTCGGATTTATTAGAAAATGTTCCGATAGACTCATTGAAGGTATTTATTGCAGCCAATACCTTAAAGAAATACAAAAAATTGTATTCTCATGCACAGCTCACACAGTACAAAAATCTTTTTTTTATTATTTAAAATGTGTGTGATTTTAGGTTTTTTGTTTGCTTAGTTTTTATAAAAATGATCTATAGACAAATAGAAAATACCATGAAGACAATTCCGATTTTAGGTCTCGGGTTAAAATCCCAAAGGAAATGTGCATACAAAAAAAATCAAACGAAATAATAATAATAATAATAATAATAATAATAATAATAATAATAATAACTTAATAAAAATAATAATAATAAGAAGAAGAAAAAAACTTGTCTATTAATTGATATGGCTTGTCCAGCGGATTGTAACATAGCAACCAAGGAATTTGAAAAACTGTCAAAATATAAAGACCTGGAAATTGAAATAGAAAAAATGTGGAAATTGAAAACAAGAGTTGTGCCAGTGATAGTAGGTGCACTTGGAATGATAAAAAATGGAACAAAACAACACATTGAAAGAATCCCTGGAAACCCCAGCTTAAGAGATATACAAAAAATTGTCTTATTAAGTACAGCCCACACACTAAGGAGAACTTTATCTATGTAATGCTAGGGATGATAGGGAAGATAGAAAAACATGAAATGGGGCCATAACAACACGCCACTACCTGCCCTAGGTCTCCCCGCAGACTTGGTTGGTAGTGAGACCAAAGCAGAAATCGAAATATGATGAAAAATGACATAATAATAATAATAATATTTTGAAATCTTCCGAAGATCGGCTTTTTTTATTTTGAAGTAAGTGCTCTCCTTGTTCGTGTTCCCGGTGACTTGACTGATTTTCAAAAATTTACCCTGTGACAAAAAATGCAACAATAATAATGATAATCGTCTATTATTATTGGCACACTTTTTTAAGGGTCATCCAAAGGCTTGAGAAGGATTAGAAATTAGGAAAAATCAAAAACATTTGAACAAAATCATTATTGAAATCATTTTAAATATCGAAGAAATTGCTAAATTTGTGACCACCTGAGCTCCAGTTTAAGCCACTAGACACGTGCAGTCAAAAAAATCAATGTATACAGCATAATCATATTCAGCTATATTACTGAAAATAGTCTGTCACTTGATCTACAGTGGAAGTCGATTGATATTACAAAATTATAACTATAATTATATTAATAAAAATGATCATAAGTAATCTTTAATTAGTTTTAATTATTAGAGAAAAAATAAACGAAAAATAAACGAAATTTAATTTTTTATAAAATCTAAAAAAAACACGATATTATATGATATGATATGATATTATATGATATATGATATTATGTGATATTATGTGATATTATATGATATTATGTGATATTATATGATATGACGTTGGTCCCTTCTCACCGTCGTAGTGTAGCTTTACTATGCCTTTTCTATCAATATTTTCATGTTAATTCATGTACTTTTCTCTATGCTACCTAGACTTTATGAATTTAAGGGCAGTACTAGATTGGCAGCACGGTCTCATCATTTTACAGTTGAGATGCCTAGATGTAACCGTAAATTCTATGTTAATAGCTTCTTCTAACATACTTCACTACTGTAGAACTCTCTTTCAGCTTCTTGTTTCACAGTCAACTTTGATCTTCAAAAAATTAAATTCTGTTTTAATCGTTATCTTCCGCGTTTTTAATTCTATAATAATGTTTTCCAATATTTCTCATACTCATTAACCTCGTTGTGTGTTAGTGACATTTTGCCTTGCCTAGGATTAAATGATTAATACACACACACACACACACACACACACATACACACACACACACACAGAGATATATATATATATATATATAAAGAGAGAGAGAGAGTGGGAGAAGAGAGATAGAGAGAAATGTCAAGTTTTTAATTTGATCATTTATAAGTATAATTCAATTTCTGAATTACAGTCAACCTATCTGTGAGATAAAACTAATCTGTGATCTAAAAATAATTTCAAACAAATAAATTATGGCGTTTTACTCGC
>JBBBDQ010002204.1:707500-727500 GCA_037127315.1 Ascarosepion bandense | reverse complement strand
ATTTTTATTATTGTATTTTATATTTCAGACCGCCCTTGAAAAATCACTTGTTTCTGATGAAGGACCGAGGGCGGTCTGAAATATAAAATACAATAGTAAAAATGAACAAATACTGTCCAAAAATACATTTTTAAATTCAATACTTTTGAATATTCTTTCCTATATATATATATATATATATATATATATATAATTATTATTATTATTGTTATTAATAATAATAATCATTATCTTAGAACATGTACAAACTACAGTTTGTACATGTTCTAAAGTAATAATTATTAATAAATATTAATTGGTCTATTTTTATATTGAGCAGTTTTAAATTAATGTTTTAAACATTGCAATCATTTTTTTTCGTTCCTTATTCATTTGGATATATATATATATATATATATATATATATATATATATATATATATCCAAATGAATATATATATATATATATATATATATATATATATATATATATATATAATGAAATTAATAACTTAAGTGCTGGCTCACTTCTAGATTTCTTGTATTGTATATATATATATATATATATATATATATATATATATATATAAATTTTCAGTTTCTATAGAGGACTCACGAGATTGACAAATGTAACTGTGTATATTTTAAATTTGAAAGTTAGCGTATAAATAATCGTTTCTAATATAATAAAACATATTTTGTAATCAATGCAATCATTCTTATAAATAGTTCTAAAGGAGTCATGATTGAGAAAATTACGAAACTCATTGTCGACATCAATAAATATTGAATCATAATATATCTCATTCAAAAATATAATATAATATAAAGTGTGTGTGAAAAGGTTCAAACGTGTCTCTTCTCAAATACTATGTTAAGAAGAACACAATATTATTCAAACATTTATTAATAACTAATTGCCTAATTATGTTACTGACACCGAAATATAACACATAGCAAAATAAATTTTATGAACCGTAATTACAAAATGAATACGAAAGATAAAAAAAATTACTTTGTAACTAAATTCTCCAGAATTATAAATGAAATGAAACATTTATTAGGTACCGCATAGATAGCTACACATATCCATTCGAACCTTACGAATATGTAAGATTCATAATGTACAAGAAAAAATCAAACACCTAAACATATCATCAATAATAAATACCTACCTTTAAAAACCTCCATTAATTAAAACTAATAACATTTATAAATTATCTCGCCTCTTGTGAACTCTTGTGAAACATAAAATTCTTAAGTTGGTCATACAACTACCACTTTCTCTCGTATGTTAACCTGTTACTTATCTGGTCTCATTTCTATTCGTATCCATATTAAATAACTTTTGAGGCACCTCGACGTAGTATAATGGTTAGCAAGGTTGCCTCGATAGAGCGCATTACGACTGAAGAGCGAGTTCAATTCTCACTGAGTTCCCCATCAATTCGGCCTTGTGCCACATCTATAGCTCACAACATCACCGTATTAAAGAACTAGTATTTCTGTTGGTATACACAGAAAGTGAACACTCGAAAGCATTAATAGTGAAAAAAATCTATCGATTGTTAAAGTCCTTATAAAAAAATTCACAAAAAAGATCTTTACGTAGGGAAATGGTATTCTACATGTATTAAATCACTGGTACATAAATTTATCCCACTAAAGAATTTATAAGTGACCTTATGCGTGATATCAATTTGGCACATAAAAAACAAACACTATCATGTGAGTTATAAATTATTGAAAAAATCAAAATTTGAATAACATTCAAAATTTTTCCAGTTCTTGATAACGATCAAAATTATTGTCAAACGATCTAAGAAACAAACAGTTGAACATTAGTTATATGCATAAGATCAGGACATACATTCACTTATGCCTCAACAAGTAAAGTTTAGTAAAGAAAAAAAAAAGAAAAAAAGAAAAATACGTTATTTATAGTCGTTAACAAGTAATAATCGAGAAATTCTACTTAAACAGACACACAACCGCACACATACAGACACACGCTCATGCGCGTGGGAGGTGTGTACTGATGGTTTTCAAGGAAAAGATTAAATATACAGAAACGGCCATTGTCCCGATACTCTAGTCAATTTAAAGTTTGAAATGAACGAAGGTTCACGTGTCAGTAATATAAAATAGAATTTATCATCACATGGCAAATATGTCTTTACAGTTTATAGCATTTAATTCGACATCAGGAGAATCTTGCTGATATATATATATATTAGTAAATAAAATTAAATGTACACTTATCTTGTCTATCTGAGTTTCACGAAAATGACATGCAGTCTTTAGGATTATAACATCAAGTTTTTTAGAAACAATTTTCATTTTATATATATATATATATATATATATATATATATATATATATATATATATATATTGTGTATTTAGCCAGCAATGATTCTTTTATGCGTATTTCGTTAAAAATAACAAATGAGGTGATGTGGATAAGTCTTTTATATATAATTTTTTATGTGATCTTATAAATATTTATTTTTTTGTTTTCGGAACATAAATTATATAAAAATTGGCGAATATTTTATCTATCCAAGCACTTAACCATTGCTTGTCTGTCATTTTGAACTTGCATATATATATATATATATATATATATATATATATATATATATACACTACCGATCATAATATAGGCCACCCCACTTAAAAAAAAACATTATGTATTTCATAATATTTTTAGTATTTATTGCCAAGTGGATAATCTAAATAAAAATAGAATGGTTCTTTTGTAAATACTGCACAATAACATGTGCGTCAAATGAACTGTTCTGGTGGATATCAGCTCGGAACGAGAAGCCGGGGAGTCGAGTTCGAATTCCAGTTGAATCCATTGTATTCACTTACGCGCAAATACCATTGGGAAAGGTATTAATCCGTCTCTTCCTTCCAGTTATGGGTTAAATAGCAGGACAGATTGGGTTCTATAGCCATGGTCGGCAACCAGTCTACCTACTGCGGGATAATCTTCTGTCCAGTCCAGTCAGTTATGTCTCTTTCGAGACATGATCGCCCAAGCGTGTATCACGTATGGCACTTAACTGACTGACTGACATCATTAAAAAAACTGTGGTGGCCTAATAATTATGCCCGGTATTATATATATATATATATATATATATATATATATATATATATATATATTATTATTATATATATATATTATTATATATATATAATGGAAGATATGATTACTGATTTTGTAAGGATAATGCAAGAGTGTGTGAACACGATAGGAAGGAGCGAGAGAGCGAATAAGAGAATGAAAGAGATAAGGTGGGATATACAGGTTGAACAGAGAGAAGGGTAGAGAAAACAGAGAGATGAGGAAAGAGAAAAGTAGGGATGGGAGAGAAAACAAGGGTGAAAGAAATAATAGAGGGAAATAGAGAGTGAAATAGAGAAGAAAAGAGGACAGGGAGAGAGCGAAGAGAAGTGATAAGGTTACAGACGCGTGGGAGATTAAATGCAGATAAAGGAAAGAGAGGGAAAGATCGATTGATTTGTTTTTTATGGCTTATCAACCTTTTGAAGGTTATTTAAATCCAGAAAATATTGTCAGAGACAAGCGTAAGGTGCATGACCTATGGAAACAGAGCAGTCTACCCAGCTGAACAAAATAAAGGTTCAGTTCGAACTTTCAATATCTTGAAAAAGGTCGGAGCGTACAACGGCCGAAACATCGTAAATATACCGATGAATATAAGGACAATAGTCCGAACAATTTAAATAGTGTAAATAGTTACAATACGCCATTTCAGAAATAGAGACAAATAGTCAATTTATCCTATATTTCTTTCTTTGTTTTTTCTTTTTTTTTTTAATCATATCACCCCAAGCAAGGCGATAACGCCACTGATGCGCAGGGGGCTAGGTAAGAGTAAAAAGATTCCAAAAGAGAAAGCCGGAAACCACATCGTAACCAAGAAACAAGGGATGAGCCTCTTCACCTGTTCAATAGACGTGGGTGGAGTGTGAACCGGGCGATAGTTTAGTCTTTGCGGAACAACAAACCAAGCATCTGTTCTGTTACTTCAGAGTCTTTTTCTAAATTGGTTTTGTAATTATAATTTTTGAGACTGTTCCATGTGCTCCGACAAAGGTGGGTACAACTGGCACTTACTTTTGGAAAGTGTGTAGTACATGCAGTATATGTAAATTTATAACAATGCATGAATAAATTCGTAAGACATTATTCAGAGCCAAATTATTTTCATATTAATCAGTCAAAAGAATTTTGAGTAGGTATCAGTCAGTCAGTTGAGTGGCATACGTGATACACGCTTTGGGCGATCATGTCTCAAAAGAGACATAACTGACTGGGCAGATTATCCCGCAGTAGATTGCCATTGCTTTCTGTAGTAGACTGGTTACCAGCCAAGACTATAGAATCCAATCTGTCATATTATTTAACAGATAACTAGAGGGCAGAGACGGATTAATACCTTTCCGAAGGGTATTTGAACGTAAGTGAATGCAAGTAATTTAACTGGAATTCGAACTCGACTCTCCGATTTGTCGTTCGTAGTCAATATCCAATGCACCACAACGCATATCCGATTAAGTAGGCATACGTCTTTTTAAAAACACCTTCGTCACCTTTCTGCTAAAAATAAAATTAAATAGGATAATTGAACATTGTTCAGCCCTCATGTGAAGTCTGGATCTTTGTCCACATTTTCATTATTGCCTGGTGTGAACACACAAGTTATTGTTATTATGTCATTTTTTATTATAATTCAATTTCTGCTATGGTCGCACTACCAACCAAGTCTGCAGGAAGACCTAAGGCAGGTCCTGGTGTGTTGTTATGACTCCAGTTCATGTTTTTCCATATCTTCCTAACAACCCTAGCGTTACATAGACAAAGTTCTCCTTAGTGTGTGGACTGTACTTACCAAGACAATTTTTGTATATCTCTTAAGCTGGGGTTTCCAGGGATTCTTTCATTGTGTTGTTTTGTTCCATTTTTTATCATTCCAAGTGCACCTACTATCACTGGTACGTTTCTTGCTTTTAATTTCCACTTTTTTATTTCAAATTCCAGGTTTTTATATCTTGACAGCTTTTAGAATTCCTTGGTTTCTATGTTACAATCCGCTGGACAAGCCATATCAATTAACAGGCAAGTTTTTCTTTCTGGTTTTTAACAATAATATCCGGCGTATTTGCTTCAGTTTTTCTGTCTGTGGAGATGGTGTAATCCCATAGAATGGTGATATCTTCTATTTCTGTAGCCGGTGCTGGGTGATGTTCATACCAGTGTTTGTTTACATATTTTCCACAGCGATTGCAGTGTAAATATTGCCCTACTCTATCGTGATGATTTTTATATTAATTTGGTGCAAGTACAGAACTTCCTGAGAGTAGATGGTCTATTGTTTCTTGGTATTTATTACAGAACCTGCATTTTGGATCCACATTATTATGTATAATATTTGTATGAAAGTTTTTAGTGAAAAGAATCTGGTCTTGCGCTGCAAGAATAATATATTATTTTTATTAATTTTAATAAAATTTATGATTTTTATTAATTGATATGGACAAGCCATATCAATTAATAAGCAAGTTTTTCTTTTCGGTTTTTAACAATAATGTCCGGCCCATTTGTTATTATTTTATCATTTGTATTATTATTTGATATTATTCTATTATTATTATTATTATTATTATTATTATTATTATTGTGAGTTGTATCATCTTGTCAGAGATTAATTTTAGATGCTTAATTACTATGTGCCCTCCGTGGTCTGTGAGTAAAATTGGCACTGTAGGAGATTTATCTATGTACGTTTTGGGAGGTTACGTTTAAATCGAGGGTGTTTTTCAGATGGCATGTACAGTTCCGCGCAAAGTAATCTTTTTGTAGCTGTGAGATGCTGATGTGTCCAAGTATTTATTTGCATGATTTTCTGTACCCGTCTTTATCATACCCAATGATCTTGTTAGAATTGGGATAAATGTAGTCTTACGCAGAAATACCGCTGGGAAAGATATTAATCTGTCTCTTCCCTCCAGTTATGGGTTAAATGATAGGACAGATTGGGTTCTATAACCTTGGCTGGCAACCAGTCTACCGCAGAATCAATGGCAACCTACTGCGGAATAATCTTCTGTCCAATCAGTCACGCCTTTTTCGAGACATGACCGCCTAAAGCGTGTGTCACGTATGGCACTTAACTGACTGACTGAATATAATAGTTGGAAACATGATTACGGCTTTTACTGGGCATAAAGTGGGGGATCAGTTTTATATTGTTATGAAGTAATAAACCGATCCCCCACTAAGTACTACTTAATAATATAATACATTTCTTCCCCCTCTAGCCATGAGTCAAATAACAGGACAGATTGGGTTCTATAGCCTTGGCTGGCCACCAGTTTATTGCAGAAAGCAATGGCAAACTACTGCGAGGTAATCTTCTGTTCAGTCAGTTATGTCTCGAAAGAGACATGAGCTCCCAAGCGTTTATCACGTATGGCACTTGACTGACTGTAGTTTTAAGTTTCTGTATATTTGCCTCTTTGATTTGCAGGCTCTTATAAATTAACAGTTTTTGAAATACAAACATTAGAATATGTGGATAAGTCATATAAATTAATTGGGAGGTTACTTTTTATTTGTTTAAAAAGTATTTTTTGACTACGTCTAGTCTATTCACAGCAGTTTTCCTGTCTTTGAGGATTGTATTATTATTATTATTATTATTATTATTATTGTTATTGTTGTTGTTGTTGTGTTCTAGGTTTATATTGAATATTTATTCTTGATTTTCTAATTACAAAATTTCTTCTCGGAAAATGAAAAGAGTGGGGGTAAGATAAGACGGGTTTAAAACAGCCCCTCAGTAGCATTCGTTAAATCACAGTATCTTATCATGTTTTTCAGGAAAAAAGAAAGTCCGAATCTCTTAGTTAATCATTTTAAACTCCATCATTAATTTATTTTCTTCTAATAATTATTTTCCGGGAAAGTCGAAGTGATAAAATTTGCCAAATAGTAATTAGTGTTTATAAACCAATATAGAAAATAATAATAATAATAATAATAATAATAATAATAATAATAATAATAATAAAAAAAAAAAACGCCTCTTCATTGCTTTTTCTTTTTTTAAATGTTTATTTTTTTATATTTTTAATAAATAAAAGAATGCAATGTGTAAACCTTTTGGACAACTTTAATCTATAAAGCCCGATCGCCAACATCTGAAATAAAGATGGAAATTCTTGTCGGTTTAAAATCCATTTATACGCACCGGAAAAATAAAAATGAAAAAAATTAATTAAAGATAATCTTTATCTTCAAGATTCAGTGCTTAACCCTATGGCCAGGTAACCATATTCCATATTACATAAAAGAAACAAATAGCATACTTGGAATTGCAAATTCGCCATAAGGAAATATGTTAACATTTAAAAGATTGCAGAATCCATTTTTTAAAAGATTTTTCTAGTTTGGGGTGTTCTCTGGTGACACATTAATAGAAAAAATATCTACGGGTGAAACAGACATGATTTAATTGGCATATTTTTTTATCTGTTCTGTTGAACAATAAGTTAACGGAAATGTTACCGCCAATTTTTTAAAGTTCAGAATTATTAAACATTATTATTAGTTATATAATCAGCAAAAGTGGTTTTAGTAATTGTTGCAATTACTAAAGATGTGGTTTGTGTTAGGTAGATAGATAATCAGACAAATGGACATGTAAAGACTTAAATATGAATAGATAGATATGAAGAGACAGTGATAGATAGATAGATAGATAGATAGATAGATAGATAGATATGAACAGACTGAGATAGAAAGATAGATAGATAGATAGATAGATCGATAGATAGATAGATAGATAGATAGATAGATAGATAGATGATGAACAGACTGAGATAGATAGATAGATAGATAGATAGATAGATAGATAGATAGATAGATAGATAGATAGATAGAACAGACTAGAGATAGATAGATAGATAGATAGATAGATAGATAGATAGATAGATAGATAGATGTATGTATGTAAACACGAGTTTGCTCATAGTTTTTATATGATGTTAGCAAAAATATTTTTAGCTTATGAAGGTTCATACACAACGGAAAATTTAAAATACAATGTACAGGTGTGTAGCGTTTAGTTTTCTCTGCAAAAAGATCTTCTTTTACTGATGATTTGAAAATAATATATATATATATATATATATATATATATATATATATATATATATATATGGGGGTGTACGCACGTATATGCATGTGTGTGTGAGTATGAGTGTATAAAAATTGTATATAAATTAAATAAAATATTTCTGTATCAAGATCATATGAATAAAAACACAAGAAAAACTATTCTTTACCAAAACGTTTCGTCATCTGATGGATTCCATTAAAGCAAATGTAAGGATTAATGATACTTCCGACCTAGGTTTTATACTATACAAAAGTTCTACAATACTATTGTATTGAACACTTTTTGACACAAATGTGCACTGGTCTAATCTCATTCTGACCAAAAACTAAATAATTAATCAATATATATATATATATATATATGTGTGTGTGTGTGTGTGTGTGTGTGTGTGTGTGTGTGTGTGTGTGTGTAATGAGAAAGAGAAAGATAGTGAAACTGATCGTTCTCTATTCAGTATTGATTTCTATGTCCAAAATATCTTTAACTACAAACGATTGATATTGAGCACTTCTCTCTCTCTCTCTCTCTCTCTCTCTCTCTCTCTCTCTCTCTCTCTCTCTCTCTCATATATATATTTATTTATTAATATATATATATATTAGTCATTCACATATAAGCCTGTTTCACTGTATTACAGTTTATCAGTACGGCTAGACATCCACTTGCTTCTGGCCGGGATCGAAACACGACCGATTTTGAGTCAGCCGGAGTCGCTAACCATAGGCGCATGGGATCGGGGAAGGGAAATTTTAGCGTGTTATATTTAAGCGGTGTATACACACTCCAGTCACCGAAAGAAATCACTACCTTGCTGGAGAGTAATGAATTTATTAGTATATATATATATATATATATATATATATATATATATATATATATATATATATAATGATTGGTTGTTTAATTACTTAGTGTTTAGTCATAATATAATTAAACCAGTGCACATTTGTATTAAAAAGTGTTAAATACAATGATATTGTAGAACTTTGGAATATTCTTCATTTGTAAATAAGTTATTACGCTCGTTTACAAATGAAATTCGTGTAAAATCTTCTGTACAATAAAGACGGAAGCTGATGAATGTTCGCCTGAAAAAGGCCTATGCTTCCGCTTAACCATGGAATAAAGTGGCTGTCTTAATTTTTACACTCTGATATCTATATTTATTAATTTACGTCAATATATATATATATATATATATATATATATATATATATATTAATCTTTTAACCCCAAGCAAGACAATAAAGTAACTATCAAGCATGGGGTTACTGAGTGTTAGAGAATATGAATATAAATAAGCACTGTTAAGAAGAGAGGACAATACAGGACTAGAATTAAAAAGATGGACGAGAACAATTGACATAAAATCAAAATTTTGAAGATCAAATCTAGTTGTGTTCTTTAATTTATGGAAGAAATTTCCTCAGAACAATTACCATTAAAGTAATTTTTTTAGAGGCACACAAAAATTCCATTATAGATAAGAAAGGGAGGTAAGCCGTGATGATTATATATATATATATATATATGTATATATATATATGTGTGTGTGTATGGGCAGCAATTTCTTTTTTTATGCAGTTTAATTAGAAATGACAAACAAGGAATTATGGTTAATTTTTTTAAATGTATTTTTTATTTGATCTTATGACTTTTTTTCTTTTGAGAACATAAATTATATACAAATTCTCATTTTAGATATAAAATTAGGTTCGGTTTGAAATATCTAGTACCTGAAGAAAGCCGGAGCGTACAACTGCCGAAACGTCGTAAACATGGCAGTAAAGATAAGGGCAACAGTCCAGACAATGTAAGTAGTAAAAATTGGTGTTATTAAAAATTTCCTCGCGAGAACCTACGAGAATTCACCATCTCGCTAGTTTTTCTTCAAAGAACTTTGTAACTTACATTTGTCAACGGATTTCCAAATTATTTGGTTGATTACTACATCAGACTTTTCTTTTAAATTTGTCCAACAATAACATTGATAATAATAATAAGATTAATATACAAAATTATGCGCATAACACTTATAAACAAATCGAATCTTCACTTCGAAACATCATCCGAAAATACGAAACTCTCGTCGACTTAAACAAAAAAATCAAATTAATCATCCATTATCCAACATTTAAAACGGCTAAACTCATCATTAAAAATAACAATTCACCCGCAAGATCCAAACTACAACGAAACAATACTTATTTCGAATTCACATATTCTTTGAAGAACTGTGGTCTTGATTCATCTAATTTCGTAAATAATTATATCGGCCATACAACTACGAAACTGACTAGAAGACTCGCACTGCATCTCTCAGAACAGAGCTCAATTCGATCGCATTTAAGCACACATGGAGACCTACCAAACCTATCTGTAACATACTTGTTGATAACGCTAATGTCATAGCAATATCTACATGCAAAAAAAAAAAAAAAAAACTAAATGGAGGCATTGTTGATAAAAAAGAAAAAAAACCCAATACTCAATAATATCAACTACGAACACGCTGACAATGTGCATATCGTGTTTGGTACATAACAAATACACACTACTCTACAAACATGTATAACGCTACATTCTGTTACATATAAAATAACATTCATCCTCGAAAATGGCTGCTAAAAGTATAGACGCAAGCGCTCGGATAAAGAAAGCACTTGAGCAATTGTATATAATCTATGTTGTCAAAAGAAAAAAAATAAGATCGCATGAAAAATTACATAAAAACTTAACCATATATCTTGTTTGTCATTTTTAATCTCACACACACACACACACACACACACACACACACATACACACACACACACACACACACATATATATGAGTAAGTGTAATAAAAAATGGTTAAAAATCCATAGTTCGTAGCATTTACTTTTAAAAAAGTAGAGCAATATATTCTTTACTGTAACATTTTTATTAGAAGTGGTTATAATAAAACATTTTATATCACTACGCAAAAACTTTCATTTTTCAGTACTATGAATTGTATATATATATATATATATATATATATATATATATATATATATATATATATATATATACGAGATTATAATTATACTCGTGTCGAAAACCTTCGTCGAAAACTTTCGACGGACGGAAAAAAATGTTTTTTTTAAAAAAATGAAAGAGCTTAGTACATGAAGGTTAGTCAAAAGTATTCGGACCGAGAACAGCTCGAAGTCCAAAGAAAAAACCCCGATACGAGTTATCATCTAACAAAAAGTGCTCAATACAGAGGTAGAGCGAAATAAATAGATAAAACCTAATGAGCCAGACGAACGTACCTAGGTTTCACCTAAACGGATCGTCAGGGAAAGCTCTCTCTCTCTCTCTCTCTCTCTCTCTCTCTCTCTGTATATATATATATATATATACAGAGAGAGAGAGAGAGAGAGAGAATATATTCGACATAACTTTTAGAATAATAAAAAACTATGTGTGTGCATGTGTTTGTGTGTGTATGTGCGTGTTACATGCATGTCTTTTTTCTCTAACTAAACATATATCGGACTTTTATTTAGGATGTAGAACATAATAAAATTAGTCTTAGCTGGTTATATATATATATATATTTTAATTCTTTATCTTTCTTGTGTAATGGAACACTGAAAATTGAATTAATCATTTATTCTGTAGCATTCCCTTTCATGCTAATTCACTTCTTCTACTAGCTATCGTTTAAATAGGATGGCAGGTTGGTGACAGTCAGTTAAGTGCCATACGTGATACATGCTTGGGCGATCATGTCTCGAAAGAGACATGACTGACTGGGCAGAAGATTATCCCGCAGTAGGTTGCCATTGCTTTCTGCGGTAGATTGGTTGCCAGCCAAGGCTATAGAACCCAATCTGTCCTGCTATTTAACCCATAACTGAGAGAGATATTATCGTCTGAAGGGATGTAACAAAAAATACTAAGACTCCTATGTTACCCATTATATTCGCTTAGCATTACTGGTTCCCTCCATATATCTCAGTTACGAGCCAATATCTGCATTTAAAGTAAGACAGATATCTATAACTACGTAGCGTGTTTTAGGTAAGTAAACATGGCGGATTCCATCTGCTCTCTAAAACAAATCACAAACGGCATCCTCCAACTTGGTTACAGAAGCAATGGCCATTGATTCGATCGAGGGAACCCACCAGCCTGGCTGTTGACTTCAGTCTAAAATGCCTTTCACGATGCCCAGTGCCGTGCTTAGCAACATCGCCCACCCCTGCAGAATGCGCCTTGCGCCCCCTCTACTTCCGCCCCACCCCCGAACATAGTGGGCCCACAATAAATGGTACTTTAAACAAAATAACTTACTCTCGGAACACAGATATTTCGGGATCACGAAAAAACGGAAGAAATCGCGGAATTGGCGTTTTGAAACTATACATTACGAATCACAACTTTTAGCTACTTTTTAGGTATGCTGAAACAGATGTCTATAATCTATTTCTCTCTGAAGCTTTTTTTTTTTTTTTATTACAAATGATATGCGGCCTATTTGGGGCCGGAAGGCTTCTATCAAAGAATATATATATATATATATATATATATATATATATATATATATATATAGAGAGAGAGAGAGAGAGAGAGAGAGAGAGAGAGAGAGGGAGAGAGACGGGTTTATAGATGTCTATTTTAACAAGTATGATAATAATTTTCTAGTTAATCCTAATAATTATTTTGTTAATTTTTTTTCATTACAATAGATCTTGCGACTTCTGGGGTATCCCTGACAATGTCGTATTATAATTACTCTGGTTAAACTACCAGTAGTTCAGTCTCATGCGCAACCGTCGAAACTCACTGAAAGTTATATATCTTCAACTAAAAGTTTTCAATATCTGCATATTAATAGTAATATTAAAGTTCATTGATGTTAACAGGTTTCTTAATATATTGAAAGAATTACTAAAAAAAGATATTGGATCTTCTATTGTTTGTATGCGTACTATGAAGCATGAATATTCTAAATTTGAGAAGAGACTTCTATGCCCTAGCAATTATAAGCATATGCATTACTAGTAAGTGTTTACATTATTGTTTTATTTATTACTAGAGATGATTTATAGCTTTTGTCAAATTGAAGATATATATAAAGAGGAGAAAAAAAACTTAAAATGTTTTTCATACTTTTTTAAAAGTCTTAAAATACTGTAAGTTGTTTCCCACCGGCTAAAAATTACCATTTCTAAAATATTAGATAGCTGGAGGAAAAATATTAATTACCTTGAGAAAAACAACTCTATTCAAAGAAGTCAAAGAGTTTACAAGGAAGCAAGGACATAGTTTACGCTTTACAATTAAAACACATACTATATGATTATTTTTATTTTCCACACAAATATTTGATACGGCTTTTGAAAGGAAACAGTTTAACGAATTAAAAAAAATTATGTTGTTTGCACAGAAAAGATAATTATTCAAAGATGTCATATTGACAAACAAACCGTTGATAGTGAAACTAATTCTCTCTAGTTTTTACTTGTCAGTATTCATTGATTTTCTTTTAACTGTTTTCACCTTTATTATTATTACTTTATACTTGAATTTCGGCCAGTATATTCTTCGGCCTACTTTAGCTGATATCCGCTCGGAACGACAAATCGGGGTGCCGAGTTCAAATTCCAGTTGAATTCTTTGGAAAGGTATTAATCTGCCTTTTCCCTCCAATTATGGGTGAAATAACAGAACAGATTGGGTTTTATAGCCTTGGACGGCAACCAGTCTACCGCAGAAAATAATAGCAAGACATGATCACCCAAAGCGTGTATCACGTATGGCATTTAACTGACTGACTGAATATAATAGTTGGAAACATGATTAAGACTTCTGTTGGGCATAAAGAGGGGGATTAGTTTTATATTGTTATGAAGTAATAAACTGATTCCCCACTAATCACTACATAATAATATGATACATCTCTTCCCCCTCTAGCTATTAGCTAAATAATAGGATAGATTGGATTTTATAGCCTTGGATGGTGGCCAGACTACCGCAGAAAGCAATGGTAACCTACTGCGGGATAATCTTCTGCCCAGTCAGTCATGTCTCTTTCGAGACATGATCGCTCAAAGCGTGTATCACGTATGGCACTTGAACTGACTGACTGATTTTGACTATGGTTCATAGCTCTCATACTACAGTTTGAAACTCATACTAGAAAACTATCTGAAAAACAATTAGATTAATTGCTGAGGGAAAGGATTTGCTGAAAGAAGCCGGTGTATAACATAATAATACCGTGTGAATTTCAAGTATAATATAAATAATATACTGTGTGAATTTCAAGTATAATAACATGTAATTATGTTATTTAAATAAATTTATTATATATTTTAATATGCCATGTCCCTCCAGGACAAAAGCAATCATGGTAATTCACAGATTCCGTTTCTTTATTAAGTGTGAATTACCCAGCATTTTTGAAAAAGAACAGTGAGGTAGATTTCCATTGATCTCTCCGCAGCTTGGACTTTTCGTCACTTAAGCCGGGTACCAAGCAAAGCTAGAGAGCCTACTCTACTCTAATAAATAGGAACTCGTTGGGTGCTTATGGAATTATTGCATTCACTAAAATGAGGAGAAGAAAGTACAACAAAATTGGCGGATGTGCGTTGTGGTGCATTGGATATCGACTCGGAACGACAAATCGGGGTGCCGAGTTCGAATTCCAGTCGAATTCCTTGCATTCACTTATGCGCGAATACCCTTAAGAAAAGGTACTAATTTGTCTTTTCTCTTCTGTTATGGATTAAATAACAGGACAAATTTCCCTTGATCTCTCCACGGCTTGGATTTTAGTTTTTTTCGTCACTTAAACTGGGTACCAAACAAACTTAGACAGCCTACTCTACTCATCTGTTTGACACGTAGCTAGTCGGAAACAAATTTATGCCTATTCCAAGCATATTGATGCGGAATTGAACAAAACAGACTAGTTATTAAAATAAATAGAAACTCGTTGGGTACTCATCGACATTTTCTTATGTGTAAAATTGGATCTGAAGAGTAGTTAAGGGAATGGGAGTAGTTAAGGGAATATATATATATATATATTTTGACTATATATATATATATATATATATATATATATATACACGCATACCGCCACAATCAAAATATATTGTATGTATATATATATATATATATATATATATATATATATATATATATGTGTGTGTGTGTGTGTGTGTGTGTGTGTATTCACGGAAGTTTGGTTAAAACCATCGAAAGTTCTCTCACCCTATATATATATATATATATATATATATATATATAGAGAGAGAGAGAGAGAGAGAGAGAGAGAGAGGATTGACGGAAGTGGGTAGAAAAGGAAACATGTTCTTTCAATTTTTTTTTTTTTTTTTTTTGCTGTTAGTTTAGAATTAATGCTTTGGGTTATATATACATTGGTTATTTATTTTATTGTTTTATACATTTAATTTATTTATTTGTTTTGTACATGGCTTTCTTTCGTTTTGGTATTTGAAATAAAGTTTACTAGATTTAAATTATGAGATTTTAGTTTTTATATTTTGGTTATGATGATGTTGAAGGTAGGAAAGTAAGCATTTGTTTTCATATTTATCTATCTATCTATCTATCTATCTATCTATCTATCTATCTATCTATCTCAGTCTGTTCGTATCTATCTATCTATCTATCTATCTATCTCAGTCTGTTCATATCTATCTATCTATCTCAGTCTGTTCATATCTATCTATCTATCTATCTATCTATCTATCTATCTATATATATATATATATATATATATATAGTTAAAGTTTAGAACATGTACAAATTATAATTTACTACATAAGTGTACATTTTGTTTCGACATGGAAAAAAACAGTGTCTCATCATGTAGTTAATAATGGTAACATCAATATTAACTACCTGATGAGACATTGTTTTTTCGATGTCGAAACAAAATGTACACTTTAGTAGTAAATTATAATTTGTACATGTTCTTAACTATAACTTGTAATAAATATTCATATCTCTATTTCGATATTGAGCAGTGAATTAAGTTTTGAACGTTGTTAATACTTTTTTCGTTCTTTATTCACTTGGATACACACACACACACACACATATATATATATATATATATATATATATATATATATATATATATATATATAACGTCTATTTAAAAAATAAACAATGAAGGAAATTAGTGGTGCCATTTGGAAACGCGCAAGTATTTGACCAAAGCAAAGCTAGATATTTTATTTTATTTTAGACTTAGCATTGTTTGGTACAAGACAAGAGATGTAAGACTCTCTATGAGGAACGAACTTAATAAACTAGTGATTTGGTCTGCGAGACAATCATGCTAATCGCTACATTATACACTGCACTCCATTACAATAATGAACAATGAACTCAGTAAATGACCGAACTCTCCAAGGAAATGGGCTTACTTATCATTCGTCAGGTGCAGGATCCTTAACGGTTATTTCTTAGGTAAAGCTACCAAATTAACCACCCAGCTACGCGAGGCAGCCTAAAATAGATGTTTGCACAAATTCTATGTGAATGAACAATCGAAAAAGCAACATCTAATCTAAACTTATTCATAAATGGAACTTTGTCTGTGTGTGTGTCTGTGTGCGTGTGCGTGTGTGTGTGTGTGTGTCCGTTACCTATAGACTCCGAAACGGCTGAACCGATTTACTTGAAAATTTACACAGTTGTACTATAAGCGTCTGCGAGTGTTCTTAGCTAGGTTTTGTGTCGAGGTACCCCCGATAAATATCGAAAATCGATAATTGAAAAAATCGGGTTAGAGAAGGAATGGTCCGATTTTAATCAAATTTGATACACTCATAGACAAAGACATAATAAAAAAACAATATTCAGAAGTTTCAATGTTGCAGTTCTTACAATAATGCATAAAATTGATAATATATATATATATATATATATATATATATATATATATATATATATAAGGCAAGATGTTTGTGTGTGTGTGTGTTTATCTGTCTGTATGTCCTTTATACAAATCCACAATTTTTATCCGATTCTCACCAAACTTCACACATATATTCTTTAGGCTGAGTCCAGAACCACGGATTAGTTTTAAAGCTTTTATCACACCCGAGCAACGCCAGGCTATACTGCTAGTTATAAAGAAAATAATAATTATTATGAATTATTTTTTATTCAGTATTACTCATGTAATTATACAAATGCATGTTTTATCTGGCTTGGTATATATATATATATATATATATATAAGTGTATAAATGTTTCCTTGTGGGGAAGCGGCTAACATAATCATTCAGTCAGTTAAGTGCCATACGTGAAACACGCTTGGGCGATCATGTCTCGAAAGAGTCATGACTGACTGGGCAGAAGATTATTCCACAGTAGGTTGCCATTGCTTTCTGCGGTAAACTGGTTGCCAGCCAAGGCTATAGAACCCAATCTGTCCTGTTATTTAACCTATAACTGGAAGGAAGAGACGAACTAATACCTTTCCCAAGGTTATTTGCGCGTAAGTGAATGCAATGAATTCGACTGGAATTCGAACTCGGCTCCCCGATTTCTCCTTCCGAGCCGATATCCACTGTACCACAACATAATCATTACCATAACTATATTCCAAAATACATAAGCGTTCCTGTCCCAGTGCGTACTTGTAAATAAATGCGTGCACTCTATACTATGCACACTTCAGAAAGAAACAGGGGGAGACGGGTGGGAAGGAGAGAAAGGTAGCAGAGAAAGATATGTGGGAAGCGATTGACAAAATAAAAAATGTGGAAGAAGGGGAGGCAGAAAGAAAGGAAAAAATGGACAATGAAGTCCGTTCCTACAGCTTTGAATTGTATTTCCATTTGGTTTTGGTCTGTTATAATCCAGTAAAATGCTCTAATGATTCGTACAAATTCAGAAAAAAAAAATCTGGATGAGTCATTGTAAGTTTATGTTCAAGGGATAAAATATATATAGATATTTTTTTTTATGTCTATTGGTTAAGTGATAGATGCGCTTATGTTACAATGAAGCTGAACAGAACGATTTAAAAATGGCTGACGGCATTTGGGGGCCTTTTCGTTTGATGAGGGGACATTTTGAATCAAGTGATCATATCTGTTGAGGTTTTTGCTGTTAAGCCTTATGAGTGCATTTTTTCTACATGACTATGTGAAAACAATATATAAGAGAATAAAAAATAAAACAGATAAAAACAAAAGGAAATCAAAAATATGAAAGTAAAGTAAAGAAAATCAGAAGAAAGAAAACAAAGAAGGAAAAAAGAATGGATGAATAAGAAAAAGAAGAAGAAAAGGAATTAAAACAAATAAATGTATAAATGAATAATTGCGCTGTTCTTTGTTGCATAAGTCGGCGTTCGACTTTTAAATAAAAAATAGGATTTTTAATGCTGATTTTCTAAGATGAACAAAGAGTAATATAATTAGAATATGGCGCAATATAATCCTTTCATCTTGATTCTCCCAATTTTACTCATGCCGTATTAAGCAATCATTTGTAAATATAAAACCGTGAAAAAATTTATGCAAGAAATATAGAAGAAAGTATATAAAAAGAAATAAAAAAAGAATGAAAAATAGAGAAAGAGAGGTAATAATAAATTGTGAGGAAAAATAGAGAAAAATAAAATTCAGAAAAAGAATGTAAAGAAAGAAAGAAGAAAGGAATTAAACGAAAGTATTAATGAAATGAGGGAAAGAAAAAATAATTAAAAAGAAGGAAGAACAAGGAAAGAAAAAGAATAAATAAAGGATGAATAATATCATAGGAAGAAGAAAATAGAGAAAAATATAGAAAGAGAAAGAAAAAGTATTTAGACAAGGAAACATTAAGATGTTATATTAAATAAAAAAACGAATAGAATAAAAAAAAGAAGAAAAAAAAAAGAAATAGAAAATGTCAAAAAAATAGGAAGAAAATTATAGACAAACGAAATGATGAGTAAAATTTAAAAAATAATATTGGAAATCGAACAAAGAAATAATTGATAAAAACAAAGAGAAGAAAAGAGATTGAAAGAATTACAAACGAACAAATGAAAGAATATGAGACTAAAAATGAATATTTTTTTGCGGGGATGATACAAATAAATAAAGCAAAATGTCAAGAAAATATTTGTATGTTCATATTTACGTAATCTTGTGTGTGTAGGGGGGTAGCAGCAGAAATAACAAACGAGAAATAACAATCCTAAAAAAATACGCACTGACGTATGCTTTTCATCACACATATGCGCGCGCACAAAGACACATGCTCCCGCATACAGAAATACATATATATGAACAAACTCAAATGCCTCCATAGCCTCGGACATACTCTTACAAAAGAGGCACGCTAACACACACCATAGTCCCACCTGCATGCACATACGCAAATGCACCTACATTCACACGTTAAACGCTCAAACGAACGCACAATCTTTTCTAAGCGCACACACTTATAGCCAAATTCACAAGCTTATACATTAGCCGTATCACCTTCATACATGTTCGACTACGAAACAGGCAGTAACGCGCACACACAAACGTAGGCAGACAGTAAGAAACGCACGTGTTTCTGTATTTATTTGTTTTACGTTCACATTGCACATATATCTTTATTTCATCGTTTAAAAAAAAAAAGAAGAAAAGAAAAAAGGGTATTTCAAAAGCAATATTTACGCCAACTCTGACGTCAAGGAAGCAAAAAAAAAAAAAAAAAAAAAAATGGCACTATCGTTGCTTTCTCGATATCTCGGAAAGATTCCTCGCTTACTGTCTGTCCTTATTTTAATACTAGCT
>JBBBDQ010002204.1:692500-702500 GCA_037127315.1 Ascarosepion bandense | reverse complement strand
GAGTGGATATATATATATATATATATATATATATATATATATATATATATGGGGTTTTCTTGCGTCTTTATGTCTGTATACAGTAAAACCTCGGTTTACGAACTTAATCCATTCCTGAAGGTCATTCATGATCCGAAATGTTCGTAAACTGAAACTATTTTCTCCATAGAAATCAATATATAATAGATTAATCCATTCCTGGACTCCCAGATAATTAATTATTCAAAATTTTGTCGGGAAAGTTCCGAGATAATATTAAGCTCAAACTTTCTAAAAAGGGAAGTTCCAAAAAGGCTTGACCAATGTTACCTCGGTATTTGGGTTAAACCTATTATAAAATATCACTTTTAGTTTTCTTTGGAGCCATGACTAAAAACGAAAATGGGAGAAAAAATACAATAAAATTGGGGAATGCTCATTGTGGTACAGGATGTGCGTTGTGGTGCAGTAGATTTCGGCTCGAAATGAGAAATCGGGGAGCCGATCGAATTCCAGTCAAATTCCTTGCATTCACTTATGCGCAAATACCCTTAGGAAAAGGTATTAATTCGTTTTTTCCCTCCAGTTATGGGTTTATTAACAGGACAGATTGGGTTCTATAGCCTTGGCTGGCAACCAGTCTACCGCAAAAAGCAATGGCAACCTACTGCGGGATAATCTTCTGTCCAGTCAGTTATGTCTCGAAAGAGACATGATCTCCAAAGCGTGTATCACGTATGGCACTTGACTGAAGGACTGACAATAAAAGTGGCAATGAAAAGCACCGCACAACACACGAATGTATACAACATGGCAGTTGATTCAGAAATAATTCCGTTTGGGTTAACTCGGTTTGGCAGTGTTGTTCAAGAACCAAAATTTTGTTTGATAACCGAGGCAATTTCATCTCTAATTTTATATTCGAAAACTGATTTATTTGACATGTGAGGCGTTTGAGAACCAATGCTGCTCTGTATATATTACGGAGTTTTATAAATTATTATGAATTTTTTTGGTGTTATCTAATCATTTTTACAGATAAATATTTATCAAATATGTTGTGGTGCAGTGGATATCGACTCGGAATGACAAATCGGGAAGCCGAGTTCGAATTCCAGTTAAAATTCCTCGCATTCACTTACGCCCAAATACCATTGGGAAAGGTTTCAATCTGTCTCTTCCCTCCAGTTATGGGTTAAATAATAGGACAGATTGGGTTCTATAGCTTTAGTCAGCAACCAGTCTACTGCAGAAGATAGTGGCAATCTACTGCAGGATAATCTTCTACCCAGTCAGTCATGTCTTTTTCGAGACATGATCACCCAAAGCGTGTATCAAGTATGACATTTAACTGACTGACTATTAAAATGATTTAGAAGCTAAAATCATATAGGAATCTACGTGTTTATCTGCGAATGTCTATGTGAGAATATGTATACTCACACATTCATGCAAATGCACTTACACATATAACCCCTACATTTACATACACTGGTATACTGGATTCTCTATATTCAAACATTTATAAATAAATAGTTGTGCATATTTGTGTGACTGTGTGTGTGTGTGCACACTTGTGTATGTGTGTATATGTGTGAAACAGTGTACGCGCGTGTATTTAAGCGTATGCGTGTGAACATATTTTTACAGATGCTGTAGGGATTACTTAAATGCGTGCACGCTCACACGCATAACATATTCATATAACGTCTACGCACATACATACACATACATGCGTGAGCACACGTACACCCACTAATATAAAAAAAAATAGAAAACAACCTACGAAGAAGCCTATGGACAGAAGAAATTGTATGTCTGAAAAAAATACTTCAAAACTATGGCAGTAACCACAACAATTCCTTGAGCTAGAGGTTGGTAAAAAAACAAACTAGCAGACTTTAGCCTAAAACTGGAAATCAACTCAAATACATAAAGCAAAATAAATAAAAATTAAAGTGGATTTTTCTTCATCATTAAAGAAACAAATTCTATCAGAATTAGCAAGAAAGAATTTTCTGAAGATATTCAATAAAGAATTCAAATAAGGAGAAACTGTTTTTAAACTTGCCTTCTCAAAATGAACAAACTTAATTTGATAATATTGTCTAAAATTCTGAGATGACTCACTGTAATTATCCTACAAGGTATTATGACTAGTATCTCTATCCTTATAGTTTTTATCACTGTATTTCGGCGGAAAATACTTTGGTCTTCCACGGATTGTCTAACATTCTTATATTTACAAAGATCGTTACTCTACAAGATATTCAGATTAGCATACTTTACCTTGTTGTTCTAATCAGTAGATTGAATTGAATTCTGATGCATTCTTTCGCCTTCCTGATCTCTAAAATTCTTAGACGTGTCATTGTTGTTATTCTAAAAAAAAGATTCCGATTTGTATCCTCATTCTTATTACTTTATCAGTAAGCCTTGGTAGATATGTTTTTTGACCTTCCTCATCTCTAGACTCCTTAGATCTGCCTTTGTTGATATTCTACAAGATATTCCTACAAGTATCCTTATCCTTATAGTTATTATCAGTAAATTTCAGCTGATGTATTCTTTGAATTTCATTTAGAATTCTTAGATGCTTAATTATCGTTATTTTTTTTTTTTTAATCATATCACCCCAAGCAAGGCGATAACGTCACTGATGCGCAGGGGGCTACGTAAGGGTAAAAAGAATGGAAAAGAGAAAGCCGGAAACCACATTCTAAACAGGGAACAAGGGATGCGCCTCTTCACCTGTTCAGTAGACGTGGGTGGAGTGTGAACCGGGCGATAGTTTAGTCTATCTACTCCAATTGAAACAAAAAATAAAAAATAAAAAAGTGAAAAGATTGGAGAAGAGAAAACCGGAAACCGCAGCCTAAACAGGAAACAAGGTTTGAGCCTCTTCACCTGTTCAAAAGATGTGGGTGGAGTGTGAACCGGGCGATAGTTTAGTCTATCTACTCCAATTGAAAAAATAAATAAATAAATAAATAAAAAATAAAAGAGTGAAAAGATTGGAAAAGAGAAAACCGGAAACCGCATCCTAAACAGGAAACAAGGGATGAGCCTCTTCACCTGTTCAATAGATGTGGGTAGAGTGTTGACAAGGTATTCAAACTAGTTTCCTTATCCATATTGTTTTTATCACTACATTCCGCTTACTGCATTCTTTGGGCTTCCTAATAGTGTTTAAAATTCTGTGGTGTGTTATTGTTGTTAATATACAACATATCCAGACTAATATTCTTAAATCTATTGTTTTTATCATCTTATGGAATGATAAAATTGATTCATTTCAGAATAGTAAACACTATTCTGAAATGAAGGCCAAAGAATACATCGGCAGAAATGTAGTGATAAAAGTAGTAAAGGTGAGGACACTAGTCTGAATTAATTGTAGCATAATGACAATGAAAATGATGGGTCAGAATGTTAGACAATATAAGTAAAGCTGAAGGATACATCGGCTAAAATGTAGTGATAAAACAATGATGATGAGGATAAAAGAATTTTAAACAATATGAGCACATCAAAGTATACAACTGCTGAGATGAAGTGATAAAAACTACAATGAAGAAGATAGTAATTTGTAGTATATTGGCAAAGGTTAATCTCAGAATTTTAGACACTATGCACACGGTCAAAGAATGCCCCAGTCGTAATACAGTGATAAAAACAATGATGATGAGGATAACTGTTTGAATAACTTGTATTTTATTGACAATGATTCATCTCAGTATTTTAGACAACATGAAAAATAACAAAAAATGTAAAAAAAAACAATATACAAGCGGTTATTAGTCGGAATAATTTTAGTATATTGCCAATGAGTCTATTCAGAATTTTAGACAAAATGGGTAAGGTTAAAGTCGAGATGTATTGATAAAAGCAATGATGATGAGGATAGTCGTCTCAATAACTTGTAGGATATTGACAATGTGTCATCTCAGAATTTTAGACAATATGAGCAAGGCCAAAGAATGCACCAGGCGAGATGAAGTGATAAAAACAACATGACTATTTTTTTTAGATATTTGTTTGATAACTTTTGTTTGTTTTCACTTAACTTTATCAATTCACTGTGAACAAAGTTTTTGCTCATGAGTTTTCCTGTAACGTTTGATTAAATTGTATAAAAGCAGTTTTTCTTCAAAACACCAAATCATATTTTATTCCTTAAACAGGTTAATATTTCCAAGTGTTTACATGGCCTTCAATATAACCCACTATCAAGAAAGCGAAGGATGAATAAAGCAAAGGTTCTCTACTAATTTATCGAAAGAACTTTACGGCAGACACTACGCACCCAAGCAGACACTTAATTGCAGAGTGACCGAGTTCGCAAACAATGATCTAGTAATCTTTGAATACTATAAGCATAATAATCGATTTATTGGAATTTAAATGCCCGATGTTTCTATAAACATATATGATTCTGTTCGTCTATCTTTCTCAGTATGCTCCTATCACTCTATCCCTTTCTTTCTCACTTTCTTTCTCTCTATCTATGTTTAAAGCACAGAGTTATTATATATATATATATATATATATATATATATATATATATATATATATATATATTGTTCTACTTTGATAGCACAACTCGGTGTTTCATGCGTTATGCAATCATCAGACGCATTTTTCAAACTGACGGTTTAATAGATTCGAATTTAAGTTTACTCGATATTTATTGGAGTTAAATCTTTTGCAGTTAGGTTAATGTTTTTTAATAACAAGAGTAAAAATTTAAATATTCTAAGATTACATGTAGATAAAAAATAAGCATTTTAATTAAAATTTTAAAAAGTTAAAATATTATATATATATATATATGTGTGTGTGTGTATGTGTGTGTGTGTGTGCGCGTGTGTGTGTGTGTGTGAGTAATGAGAAAAAGTTATATATCTTTATATATCAGGCACAATATTGACGAAAACTGTATGACAAATTGGACATGTTTTCTTTTGACGCGTTTCGTTTCATAGAACTTCATCGGATTAAGTAATAGAAGTTCTGTCAATATTTTTTTTGTAATCATTTCACCCCGAGCCAGGCAGAAATGCCACTGATGAGCGGGGGGCTACATAACTGTAAAAAGATTAATTACAAAAGAGTGAGGAGTACAAACTAGTTAGAAAGGAACAATAGAAAGCAGGTGCGATGACAGATACATCGGTGGAGAGAAAGGGGAGGTTATACAAGGGTGGAGAGAGAGCTAGAGTCCAGTGGTTAGTAGATGAGTATTGACTTTGCATTTAAATTTCTGGAGATTGTAGCCGTCAGGAAAGCAAGAATACGGGAGCGAGTTCCACAGGCGGGAAGTGCGAGAGAAGAAGCTGCAGGAGTAGAATTGTCGTCTGCATTTGGCTAACCTAACTGTGAATGGGTGGGACCCAGTTGCCGGTCTGGTGGCACGAGTAAACACCTGTTGAGGAGGCACCAGTGACTTAAGTTCGTCCGAGCAGTAGCCATGAAAGTATTTATAGAACAGACAAAGGGAGGCCACATTTCGACGGTAGGGCTTTTACAACATTTCACCATTGCTGGCAGAACTTTTGTTATCACAGTATAAGATGAAACGCGTCGGAAAAACACCTAATCGCTTTGTTATACGTTTTTCCCACACACAAACAGACACACACATATATACAAATTCATGCGTATATGCATTCGCATGCACATATATATGTGCACAAATACATCTTTAATATTCTTTATTTATATATATATTTAAACGAAAAATTACAAAGAAATGTTATGTCGTTTACAAATAGGAGAATAAGCTGACGAAACAAATATACACAATGAATAACTAAGCGAAATGTATAACTCGGTTCTAAAATCGTGTAAACGTTGTTTTCAGATAAGCTTCCTTGTCATCGAAACCCTGCCCAGCTTAATGCTTTTGGTGATTTTATTTCTTATTCTACGTGCCGTGTCCCTTCAGGAAGTAGGCAATCATATCTTTCCACATCTTTTTATCCCTTGTAGCTTTTAACACCTTTTCTCTTGTTACTCTTCTCAAACTTTGCTCAGCTACCTGTTTAGTTCAAATCTATCAAATATGCCATTGCTTTCCCCTGCTTATCTTTTCCTTTATCTGTCCTGTGAGTATCAGATTTTCAAAACACTCTTTCTTCATTACATGCCACAAACATTTCAGCTTTCTTTTCTTGATGTTAAGTATAAGTTTTCTTTTCGTTTCCATCCTCTCAGAAAACCTCGTCGTTGCTCACATGTTCGGTCCATGGTATCCTCAGCATCCTTCTGTAGAAACACATTTCGACTGCTTCAAGTCTTTCCTTTATCCTTGATTTTTTTTCCAGTATTCAATGCCATATTGAAGGACAGATATCACATAACGATCTAATGCTCTCTTCTTTGTTTCCAACAAAATTTTCTTGTGTTTCAATACTCTAGTCAGCTTCTAGAATGCATCTTTGGTCATGCCAATTCACCTTCGTATCTCAGTGTCGTACTTTCCCTCTTCCGTTCAAACAATTCCCATGTATTTAAATTTTTATATCAGCTTGGTTTTAGTATCCCCGATGTGTATTTTCGTTTTTTTACTGATGTTCATGCATTAAGTTTTATTGCAGTTTATGTTCAGTTCTTTCTTTTCGTTTTCTTTTTTGCTGCCTTCTGTAGGAAGTCTTGTAGTTTTCAACATATGCAGGATTTATCATGAAAATCCCTTGAACAATTTTTAAAACTTGATGTTTCAACCAAAAGCTTTGGTTATCAGCCCAACCAATCGGCAATTATCCGTTTCATTGTGTGTACTTTTACTAAATCGTAAGTCCAATTTGTTGATGATAGATTTGTATTTGATTAAAATTCGCCCCAACACCTGATGTCAATTTCAGAAGAGAAACGAATCCTAAATTTGAAACAATGAAGAGGCAGATGCCAATCAGATTTTGAATGACCGGTTGTTGTACTTTTATGCTTTTTACTTACTGCGTTGTGGTGCAGTGGTTATCAGCTCGGAACGAGAAATCAGGGAACCGAGTTCGAATTCCAGTTGAATTCCTTACATTCACTTACGCACAAATACCTTTGGGAAAGGTATTAATCCGTCTCTTCCTTCCAGTTATGGGTTAAATAACAGGACAGGTTGGGTTCTATAGCCTTGGTTGGCAACCAGTCTACCGCAGAAAGCAATGACAACCTACCGCGGGATAATCTTCTGCCCAGTCAGTTATGTCTCTTTCGAGATATGATCGCCCAAGCGTGTATCACGTATGGTACTTAAATGAATGACTGAATATAATAGTTAGAATCATGATTAAGGCTTCTACTGGGCATAAAGTGGGGGATCAGTTTTATATTGTTATGAAGTAATAAACAGACCCCCCACTAATTACTAATTAATAATATAATACATTACTTTCCTCTCTAGCTATAAGCCAAATAAGAGGACAGATTGGGTTCTATAGCCTTGGTCGGCAACCAGTCTACCGCAGAAAGCAATGGCAACCTATCGCGGGATAATCTTCTGCCCAGTCAGTCATGTCTCGAAATACAGACAAATACTTCATTCTTTTATTTTAGTATTTGTTCCATTGTTATTTACAGCCATTTGTTAACAGGTATTCTAGTAAAAATTGATAATTGACAATATTTCTTTCATTATAATATTGCTACAAATACGAACAAACAAAGCTGAACGTTCATAAAAATACCTGTAGTTCAAAAATATGAGTTAAAACTTTAGGGCATGTTAAGAATTTTGTTTACAAAAGACTTTTGTATTTAACAAAAATAATTAAAGAGACCGATGTAATAACATCTGAAATATATCAAAATGCTAAAAGATTGTAAATTTGTATTGGTACTCGGGTAGCCAATTTCGAATTCTGGTTGAATTCCTTGCATTCACTTACGCTCAAATACCTTTGGGAAAGGTATTAATCCGTCTCCTCCCTCCACTTATGAGTTAAATAACAGGACAGATTGGATTCTATAATCTTGGCTGACAACCAGTCTACCGCAGAAAGCAATGGCAACCTACTGCGGGATAATCTTCTGCCCAGTCAGTCATGTCTCTTTCGAGACATGATCGCCCAAAGCGTGTATCACGTATGGCACTTAACTGACTGACTGAATATAATAGTTGGAAAGATAATTAAAACTTCTACTGGGCATAAAGTGGGGGAGCGGTATACTATTGTTATGACGTAATAAACTGATCCCCAACTAAATATTTCTTAATAATATAATACATGCCTTCCCTCTTTAGCTATGAGTCAAATAACAGGACAGATTGAGTTCTATAGCCTCGGTCGGCAACCAGTCTACCGCAGAAAGCAATGACAACCTATCGCGGGATAATCTTCTGTCCAGTCGGTCATGTATCTTTCGAGACATGATCACTCAAGAGTGTATCACGTATGGCACTTAACTGACTGGATTACTATAAAACAAAATGTTGTCATTGTTAACTTATTTCCAAGTATATTACACAATCAGACATATTTTGCGTCTGAGAATTGAATTCTTCGTATACTTGAATTTTCAATTATTTTAGTATATAAAATTTATTCTAGTTGTACTATATGAAAATTTATTTAATTTTATAGTAAGTGTGCAAAAAATCCATAGAAAAAATGGTTTTCAGCAATTATATTATAACATTACTTTCTTTCCCTTATCTTTCATATAATTGTTTTTATACCATGCATAATTAAGAAAAACATTCTTGTTTTGTTGTTTCAGTCACTAGCATATATCCTGTGGATTTGTCACGAAACTTTTATATTGGATTCCCATTGGATATTTTATCGGTTAAAAGTTAATATGAAAACACGAAAAGATAAGGATATTAGTCTGAATATTTAATAGAATAATTACAATAAAGGAATCCCTCGATTAATGCAAATACTATAGTTAAACTAAAGAATGTTTTGCTGCACTAATCGGATATTATGTCTGTGTTAATCTCATTTTGGTATATAAAGATTTTAGCGCACTAATCGAAGACACGTTAATCGAATGAGTATTATTCGAAGGTTTCCTGTGCTTCATTTAAGAATTTCAGACAAGCTTAAGAAAGTCAGAGAAGATATTGGTTGAAATATAGTGATTAAAACAAGCAGAAATGAAGATATT
This sequence comes from Ascarosepion bandense, assembly GCA_037127315.1. Classification (NCBI taxonomy): domain Eukaryota; kingdom Metazoa; phylum Mollusca; class Cephalopoda; order Sepiida; family Sepiidae; genus Ascarosepion; species Ascarosepion bandense. The sequence continues at coordinate 693,410 of JBBBDQ010002204.1, read as the reverse complement.
AGTCTGTATAATCAATGGAATAATTACAGTTTTTCATTTGAGACGTGCAGACAAGACTAGAAAATTAAGATGGTACATTGGCTGAAATGTAGTGATCTGAACAAGTGAACATGATATCTGGATTTCCTCGGCTATGTGGTCTTCTCCTTAGTCAGGTGACAAATTCATCGAATGCAATATATCATTTTCGTAAAGTACGTAGACGGACGCTAGAATAATTTAACCAGATAATTGATGGAATAATGACAATACTTCATTTGAGACCTGCAGACAAGACTAGGAAAGTCAGAGAAGACAATGATTGAAATGTAGTGAGCAAAACAAGAAAATATTAAACTTGAATAACCAGATAGAAAGTGCAAAAAGACGGAAACAAATCAGCTGGAACACGCTGCTAAAACATACAAAGATGAGAATATTGGTTTGTATAATTGATGGAATAATGACAATAATTCATTTGAGACCTTTATACAAGATTGAAAATTAAGATAAAATGTAGTGATCTGAACAAGTGAACATTATATTAGTATGAATAGTTGATCAGTCAGTCAGTCAAGTGCCATACGTGATACACGCTTTGGACGATCATGTCTATTTCGAGACATGCCTGACTGGGCAGAATATTATCCCGCAGTAGGTTGCCATTGCTTTCTACGGTAGACTGGTTGCCAGCCAAGGCTATAGAACACAATCTGTCCTATTATTGAACACATAACTGGAGGGAAGAGAGGGATTAATACCTTTCCCAAGGCTATTTATGCGTAAGTGAATGCAAGGAATTCAACTGGAATTCGAACTCGGCTTCTCGATTTGCCGTTCCGAGTGGATAGCCACTGCACCACAACGCGCACAAATAGCTGATAGAATGCTGAAAATCGCGTAATAAATGTTCATGGAACTTTACAAATTT
>JBBBDQ010002204.1:647500-687500 GCA_037127315.1 Ascarosepion bandense | reverse complement strand
TTACTTTTTCTAGTATATAGCACCCTTAATGAGCTTTTCATTTGTGTCATTCTCAGTATTCCGTACATTATTAGTCACATTATATGCAGATAAATTTAAATGTAGTTTTAAAATTTTGGAATGGAAATGCTGATAGGCATAGATATCGGCTATAAAATGTATTTTTCATTATATTTCAAGTAAAAGATAATATTTTGTCAAAATTCAATAAAATAATTGCTTAATTAACTATTTTTTCGTTTTTTTGTTACTACTGTTTGTTTCGTTTTTTTTTTTTCTCCTATTTTAGATTTTCGTTTAATGTTTCAAAGGAGTTGACATGTTATCAGTACAGTGTAATATTCAGGTTAATTTGGAAATTTTAAAAATATTAAATGAAAAACATTTTAATTGATTGTGTATAAACAAAATAAATATTTGATTTTCTGCTGTTTTCGTTCAGTTAAAAGCAAAAGTGAAATTTTAAAGACGATATATAAGTCACTGAAATATGTTTAAAACTTTTTATTAGTAAGTACATGGTCATTGTTAGATGGGAAGAAGAATTTTTCGCTTGAACAGTTGGTTAGATATCGACTCGGAACGACAAATCGGGGTGCTGAATTCGAATTCCAGTTAAATTCCTTGCATTCACTTACGCACTATTACCCTTGGGAAAGGTATGAATCCATCTCTTCCCTCCAGTTATGGGTTAAATAATAGGACAGATTGGGTTCTATAGCATTGACTGGCAACCAATGTACCGCAGAAAGCAATGGCAACCTACTGCAAGATAATCTTCTGCCCAGTCAGTCATGTCTCTTTCGAGACATGATCGCCCAAAGCGTGTATTGAGTATGTCACTTAAGTGATTGAGTTGGTTAGAAAGATTAAAACATATAAAATGGTTAGAACTTTGAATATTTATTTTATTTTTTCAATTCATAAAATAAGAATTTTGTTCATGACTGTCTTAAAGACACCAGAGAAAGTAGTTTATCGGTTTAAATTTCTGGGGAACATAATGAGGAATGATGGTTTGGAAAATTTGATACTTACAGGGCAGATTGAGTGAAAGAGGAATAGAGAAAAACAGCCCATAACATATTTGATTAGCTTGATTATATAGTGGAACAAGATTAGGAAAATTAACGAAAAAAAAAATGTCAAAGTGTTTTTTTTTAAATGACGAGAGATGTACGCATGTCTTTATGTCCTCTCATGGGGTGTATGTGATCTTGGTTCTCCACAACTTCCCGTCCTTTGTTATTCATAATAAAAATTTTTCTTTTCGTTAATTTTCCTAACCTTTGTTCCGCTATATGATCAAGCTAATCAAGTATGTTATGGGCTGTTTTTCTCTATTCCTCTTTCACTCAATCTGCCCTGTAAGTATCAAATTTTCCAAACCATCATTCCTCATTATGTTCCCCAGAAATTTAAACTGTCTCTTTCTGATGTTAATTATAATTTCCTTTTTTGTCTTCATTCTATATAGAACTTAGACGTTGTTCACATGTTTGGTCCATGTCATCCTCAGCATCCTTCTGTAAAGCCACATTTTTGTTGTACCAGATCTCTTCTTCATCATTGAAGAAATTGTTCAGCATTCAATGCCATATATAAGGACTGATATAACGTAAACGTTTTACAAATAATTTGTATTTATTTCTGATATGCGTAATTTTCAATAATCTTAGAATTATTTCGAACTTTTGTTCTCATCTTGGTTGATATAGTTAACTAACATAATTCAGTTGTCAAAAATCCACCTGCCACTCCAAAAATGTACCATAAAGGACGGTGGCGTAGTGGATATAGTAGTTGGTTATGCATGTATTAGTATCATGTAGTTGTCATGAGTTCGATCCTTGGACTTTGTATTGAGAGTACGAAATTCTAACATGAAAGAACAATTATTGATTTCACAGGATATTTCGCAATAATAATAATAATAATAATAATAATCAACGAGATAATCCTCAGCAGCCAATCTATGGACACCTGATGATGACCTGATGGTCAAAAACGTTGTGTCTATTATAATATCTATATCAACCAAGGTGAGAACAAAAGTTCGAAATAATTCCAAGGTTATTTTACAAATAATGTACACTATAGCGGGAACTCATCTGGATTTAGAAGAATTACCTAAAAATTAAAAGTTGTATCCCTTTTTCAAAACTAATTTACTAGCTCCTTTTGAGCCAGGGTGACATTCTTTTCCTGGAGGATTTTACCATATATTCAACAACAACAACAACAATAATATTAATAATAACAATAAAAGTCCTTACTGCTCAAGGTTTCCTAAAAGTATTAGATTTTTTGCCGAATCTACCTTAAAGGCTAATGGTAATCATTGGGCTGACAGATTAAAAATTTTTGTTAACTCCCTCTCTAAAAATTCGACGCCATGCACTAATGGGTTTCAGCTTAGTAGGAATTAATTAAACCAAAGAAAGCATGAAATTTACTTATTAAATCTAGTGAACCCAAACTTTTGGTTGATAGTGTATATATTTACACGTTTTTAATGATCTTGTTTCTTGTTTCGTTTTTAATGATCTTGTTTCTTGTTTCGTTTTTAATGATCTTGTTTTTAATTATCTTGTTTCTTAATGTATATAAATAATTAGAAGAGAGTTTGTTTAGTGTCTAAGATATTTTAACGCTTCTCGATTCTTTCATGTATATATTTAATATTCTTAATACAGAAGATCAAGACAGGTAAGCACTCCCATTTTATAAAATTGGCGTAATAAAATATTAATGAGTTTTATTTGCTCTGCTATATCCCTTACGTTAATATTCAGTTTAAGTTTCTGAGCTGGCTAAAAAATAATATTATCATGAGAAGCACTGAAATAAACTGGAACCAAACAACAAATATTGGTTTGGTCCAGCAAATATCTTCATATAATCAATATACTTTTTCTCATGATTATCTGAGTAAATATCTTTTATAGAGATATATCTAGTTAGTATATCTCATGTTAGTATATATCTAGTTAGTATATTAGACTCGAAAGTCATTGTTAATGAGTTCATTATTTATTGGTTAAATACAATAAATATATTTATATATAAAATGTTGCTTGCTTATAAATAAGTTTATGAATGCGATACTGATTAAAAGAAATAGTTCGATGCTTACAGTACTTGACTTGCAAACCATCGTTAGCGAGTTAATTTCTGATTGGTTTATATATGGATAACATTACTTGCTTATAAGTTCATGAATGCAATATTGACCAAGCAAATATATATATATATATATATATATATATATATATATATATATATATATATACGATGCTATAATACTTATCTCGCAAGCCATTGTTAGTGAGTAAATTTCTGATTGGTTTAGAATATCTTTATATGTAGGATGTTTTTGTTATTAAATAATTTTATGAATGCGTTAATGACCAAATGAAAACATGCTATGCTCACATTGTTAAAGAATTCATTGCTTATTGATTATCTAGCCAATATCTTAACATAGAATGTCATTTTCTCATACATTTTATGAATTAAAAATTGACCGAAAGAAGACATGTGATGCTTACTATGCTTCACTCGCAATCTATTGTTATTATTTATTTAAGACCAACAAATATAGGATGTCTTCTACTTATAATGAATTTTATAAATGCAATACTAAAAGAGGTGACTGCTGTGAGAGATTAGTAAACACTAAAATCACAAGCCATTGTTAGTGAGCACATTCTGTATTGGTTTAGTTAACATATAATAGTTTTTATAAATGCGATACTGATCAAAAGAAAAGGACTCGGTTGTGAGTGATGATGGGATACTTGACTTGCAAGCTGTTGTCAGTGAGTTAATTCCTCATTACTTATGTGCAATAAATATCCTTATGTATATTTGGTACTCTTTGCATATACAGGGTGAAATCGATATATTGTTATCTAAATTACGCAAAAATAAAAATAGCACTGACTGACATCTCATCTTAACAGGCATATTTACCAAAATTACACAAAAATATATTTAAATACTGAAGAGTACATTTATTCTATAAAATAGCGATTAGTTTTAACCACGCCCTCCAAACAAGTTTGGAATCTCCTTCAACTCTCCTGGACGGTCTCCTTGTTTAAGTTGATGAATGCTGCCATAATCCTTGCCTTCAGTTCATCTTTGGTGTTACAAGGAGTTTTTTTGGCCTCGCACTCAACTGCGCCTCACATATAATAAAGAGGGTTGCAATCTGCTGAGTTAGGTGGCCAGAATAGGGAGTGATGTGGTCGTAGAAACTGTCTGACAGACATTTCCTACTTGTGTGACATAGTGCAGAGCTCTGTTGTTAGATATAGGGTCTTCCATCATCCACCCTCTTGACCCATGGCAGCACTACCCCCAATAGCATTTGACGTAGACCTCTGTATTGAGTCTGGGACTCTGTGGAAAGATTAATCACCATCAGTAGTGATCACTTCAAGCACCATGATGTGGACTGAATCCAACTTTTTCTGAATTTTCTGTACTGTCCTCAGATTTGCCTTCAAATATTCTGAAATATTCGTATTGTTGATTCCGGCGCGAATGCCAAGCAGTACAACATGCCTCTTTTAAATTTCTGGCTCTTTTAAATTGCACCACGGTGCTCTTTTCCCCCACAGACGGTGGCCGACCGACCCTATTATACTGTGCTGTCGACAAAATAAAAAACAAGCAACGCGCATGCGCAAAATTAAAAAAAAAAACAATGGTGAATCAGTTAGTTTCCCTGACGTGGTACACACTTGGGCGATCATGTCTCTTTCGATCCATGACTGACTAGGCAGAAGATTTTCCCGCAGTACATTGCTATTTCTTTCTGCAGTAGACTGGTTGCCAAACAAAGCTATAAAACTAAATCGGTCCTGCTATTCAAGTCAGACAGTTAAGTATACGCTTTCTTTCAATCCATGACTGGCTAGGTAGAGGATTTTCCTGCAGTAGGTTGCCATTTCTTTAGCAGTAGATTGGCCGCCAACCAATGATAGAGAACCAAATCTTTCCTGTCATTCAATTTATAGCTAGAAGGAGAAGAGATGGAGTCATACCTTTCCCAAGGGCATTTGTGCGTAAGTGAATGAAGCGAATTCAAATAAAATTTGAACTCGGCTCTCTGATTTCTCATTCCAAACCAATATCCATTGCACACTAAACCCCATTAAATATTTTAGATGCTACTAAAACATTTGGGAAATATGACCATAAAAAGAATTCCTTACCTCAAGTTTCTTGCCTATTATTAATATATAGAATTCCATATCACGTTAAATTCATCTACTGTTACAATTGCTCGAAATTTTAAGAAGTATCTCGTAAAATACTTAAATAAATTGAAGAGAAATGACACATTTTCTTGCTTCTAACATTAGTAAATAATATTTCGAATAAACTGTATTCTTTTTCGAATTATTAATCACTTATTATTTATTATTTTTTTAATTGTCACTTTGAGCTGTATTCTACACGACAGTGCTGGTCTGATTCCATGGTAACTGTTTAAATCACACCTTTATCTGATCTTCTTTCTTATCACCGCTAATTGTTTTTTATTTTTATTCAGGAAAAGAAAGTACATCTTCAAGAATAGTGAAAATAAATAATAAGAAGAACAAGATTGTGACCGGTTCCAAAGTGAGGATTCATATAATCTTCACCGTGGGTCACAGATTAAATGAACGACTGATAAATCATTGCAGACTTTTGTTTTACCTACGCTTGTTTATTTTCTTTCTTTCTTTCTTTCTTTCTTTCTTTCTTTCTAATTGTTATATGTTTACCATTCTCATTCAATTTCGTTTATTTGAAATTCTTTTTTCTTTTTATGATTTATGTTAGCTTTTTAACTGCTCTACATCGACTTTCTTTTTACATCTAGTACTGTTCTTTTTTCTTCTTTCACTTTCTTTTTTCTTTCTTTATTTTCTTCTTACTTAAGTACTTCTGTTTATTTTTGATTTTACTTAACATCTTTTCTTTCTTTCTTTCTTTCTTTCTTTCTTTCGCTATTACTTAAGTCCCTCTTTTTTGCTCCTCTTTCTTTCTTTCTTTCTTTTTTTCTTTTGCTCTTACTTTCTTTTTGCTCTTACTCAACCTTTTGGCATCACTTTCTTTTTGCTTTTACTTAACTTCTTTCTTTCTTTCTTTCTTTTTTTTTTTTGCTCTCACTTAAGTCCCTCTTTTTTTGCACTTAATCAACCTCTTTTACGTTCTTTCTTTCTTTCTTTTTTCTTTCTTTCTTTCACCCTTACTTAAGTACTTCTCTTTTTTGACTCTTATTTAACCTCTTTTTCATTCTATCTCTCGTTCTTTCTTTCTTTCTTTCTTTCTTTCTTTCTTTCTTTCTTTCATTGACCTTCATTTTTATATTGATAAAACACACACCACACCCAACTTTACTTAATTTATCGAATCTTATTTCTTTCTCTGTCTAATTTACAGGCCTTTTCATTTCCTTCTTTCTCATAATATCTACCCTCACTACCCTCCAGATCCGCTTCTCAGCTCTTCTAACTTTTACCAGATTATCTCCCTTTATCAATTTCTCCCACTCCCCCTTTAACCTTTTCTTACCCTAAAGGCAAGTGCGTTTTTGGAGATCTGTGAAGCTTGCAGCGAGAGTGTACATCGGTGTGAAATGTAGTTTTCCTCGCCCCCACCTTTAACTTTCTCAGCTTTTATCTTTTTTTTTCCTTTTCCGAAAACTCATGAAATTAATCTGCGTTTATCTTGAAATGACGGCTTCGCAAATGAAGAAAGTGATTTTTGGTGTTAGACAATTTCTTCTTTTCTTCTCCCGAAAGAAAATTTCACTGATCACAGTTTATAAATTCATTCATGAAAAATGCAGTAGATTTTCTACGACAACCACGAACATCATCATCATCATAATCGCTAACATAACTGCTACTACTACTACTATCAAAATTCCTATTTTAAATCGGTAGTCTCTTGTCAGCAATAGAGATGATTTAAAGTGTATTCCAAGAATGTATTAAGAGAAATAGAAATGCTGGTATTTAACATTAACAATGTTCTTTCTTTCTTTCTGTCGACATCCATTTTACTAGCCCACGTATCACGATTGCGTCTTGGTAGTTTATCTAAATTTTGCAGAAGGCGTCTCATGAATCCGCCATATTGTTTTAGACGCAGCTTCATAAAAAAAGTATTTTTTCTTCCAAAGCAATAGCTGAAAAAACTAAATGAATTTATTACGTATCAATAAATAAATAAATAAATAAATAAATAAATAAAATAAAATAAAATAAAGTAAATAAACAAAAATCTTGACGTTTCCTATTTATTTACTTTGATGGGATTTATTAATATTGTATAATATTTTATTATAAATAAAAAGATGGAGAAAATGATTATCGTCTGGTGTTATTAGTGCCCTTATAATGAAAGGTACTTCTGTTTGTAATTTGTATTCGTATATATATATATATATATATATATATATATATATATATATATATATATATATATATATAAACATAAATATGTTGTAATATCACTATAAAAGGGCTTGAAGAGTTGAAAAAACTCTTTAACTTGAAATCAGCACCATCACTTGATAAGACACCAGTAGTGTCGAAACAAAATAGTTACTTTTGTAGTGATATTATAACATATTTATGTTATAAAGTCTTAATAAATATTATTCACTCTACCATGTATTGAGCATACTTTTAAGAATTGTGATTTTTGGATACGGAATTTTATTCCATCCATACCTACCATATACTTATATCTATCTATCTATCTATCTATCTATCTATCTATCTATCTATCTATCTATCTATCTATCTATCCCTATTCCTATCTATCTATCTATCTATCTATCTATCTCAGCCCATTCCTATCTATCTATCTATCTATCTATCTATCTCAGCCCATTCCTATCTATCTATCTATCTATCTATCTATCTATCTATCTATCTATCATCTATCTATCTATCTATCTATCTATCTATCTATCTATCTATCTATCTATCTATGGGAACATGGCTGTTCTGTCGTCTCCAACTTTTGAGGACCCGACAATCCAGTTTCAAGGAAATAGTGTAATGTGACATAAAGTTTCCAGACTGCCCTTATCAGATTTTAATTCAGAGTTTTCCTTCTCCTAGACTGGCTGATACCCAAGAGAAAGAAACTCAGTTTGCTACGCTATTTGACCTATATTTGGAAAATCAGGGATTCATACCTATTCAGAGTGTATTTGCACAAGATAAACAAAAGAGATTTGACTACCGGAAATTTAAACTAGGCTCCACTGTTTTAATTTCTGCGCTAATAACTGTAACGCTAAACAAACATCATCAAAACACACACACACACACACACACACACACACACACACACACATATATATATATATATATGTATGTATATGGCTGTGTATATCCGCGCGTGTGCATTCATCTATATAATGGTTAATATATATATATATCTGTATATTCCTGCTTAACGGCATATAAGCAAATAAATATTCTCGCTTATATATATATATATATATATATATATATATATAGATAGATAGATAGATAGATAGATAGATAGATAGATAGATAGTGTATCGAGTCAGCAGATAATTTTCTAAACATGTACTGTTAAATATAACAAAGAATGAATATCTATTATTATGAGCCTTTATAAACATCGTATTTTAGCTTTAATTTCAGGTGAAAATAAAGACAAGAATTGTCCAACATTTGTATATTTTTTATTATGTTAGTGTTATATATATATATATATATATATATATATATATATATTGATAAATAATAAATATACATATTATCTTAAGGTTAAAGCACGACTCGGACTTTCATCCATTACGCAATCATCAGCTGCATAATACGAGTTCAGTTCAGATAATTATATTATTAGTGAATGAATACCTGTGTGTATACACATTGTATACTTATTTACATCCATCTTTATCCCTCTATATATATAATTACATGCATATTTATATTTACACGCATATATACAGGCATATATGCGTATAAATATTCTTGCTTATATACATATATCTGTATGTGTGTATTTATGTACCTATATATATATATATATATATGTATATATATTGTATCATACAAATAATTCTTAATAGAAAATTTCCACATAAATTTCAATAATAAACACATATTGCAACATTCGTGTAACTGAGATAATCGAGTTCATCAATTATAAAAGAAGTGGCACTTGGAACAGCTCCTGTAGTAAAGAATGTATTGTGACTCTAGGCTACGGGTAGGTGCTGGGATTTGACCATCTCTATCCGGCCGAAACATTGGAGTATCAGTTGCGATCGCAAATCTAACTAGCAATATAATCAACAGCAACAACAACAACAACAACAACAACTATGCATAATAATATGGATCCAAAATGCAGGTTTTGTGATAAACACCAACAAACAATAGACCACCTAATCTCAGGCTGTTCTGTGCTTGCCCCAAACGAATATAAAAATCGCCACGATAGAGTTGGGCAATATTTACATTGGACAATGTGCAAACATTATGGAAAAGCTGTAAACAAACACTGGTATGAACATCACCCAACACCGGTTACAGAAATAGAAGATGTAACCATTCTATGGGATTACACCATCTACACAGACAGAAAAATTGAAGCAAACAGGCCAGACATTATTGTTAAAAACCAGAAGGAGAAAACTTGTCTATTAATTGATATGGCTTGTCCAGCGGATTGTAACATAGCAATTAAGGAATTTGAAAAACTGTCAAAATATAAAGACCTGGAAATTGAAATAGAAAAAATGTGGAAATTGAAAACAAGAGTTGTGCCAGTGATAGTAGGTGCACTTTGAATGATAAAAAATGGAACAAAACAACACATTGAAAGAATCCCTGGAAACCCCAGCTTAAGAGATATACAAAAAATTGTCTTATTAAGTACAGCCCACACACTAAGGAAAACTTTATCTATGTAATGCTGGGGATGATAGTGAAGATAGAAAAACATGAAATGGAGCCATAACAACACGCCACTACCTGCCTTAGGTCTCCCCGCAGACTTGGTTGGTAGTGAGACCAAAGCAGAAATCGAAATATGATGAAAAATGACATAATAATAATATTGCAACGCTCGTGTAGCTGATGAAATCGAGTTCACTAACGACACAAGAACTAGTATAAGGGGGTGGCAGCGCTGCTTTGAACAGCTTATGTACTAATGAATGTATTGTGACTCTCAGGCGAGTGTAGAAGCTGAGAAATAGTATCTTCAGGATCTCTAATTTCAAATAATTTTAAACTTAGATAATCTTCAATGAGAAATGGACAAAATAATTGAAAACAGAAAAAAAAATGTAAAAAAGAAAAGAAAAGAAAGGAACAAAAACAAAAGTAGAAAAAAATAAGAAAAGAAAGAAAGAAAAATAAAGAAAAGAAATGGACAAAAATTCTCCCAAATTTGAAACAATTCTCTGTATGTGTGAACTTCTCTATATATGTGTGCATATGTGTATTGACATTTGTTATTTCTGCATGTAAATATTTTGGTCATTCGTACCCAGAACAGGGTATTTGATATTGTAAACCATTTTTTAAGATATTTGCCACTGTCTGTTTTCCCAGAGGAATTTCTATTTTAGTCTTGGACGCCATGCTCTTTATCGAACAGTATAAACAAGGATTAGCTTTGTTTTACTTTAGGGCTTTTGAGGGAAATAGTATTTACTACATAAAACTAATATAGCGAATAAGCATTTAGGCATTTCTAAAAGATAGGCTAAAAGCGTTTTCGTTTTGATTTTAGAATAGAATAAAAATAGATTATAGAAAACCAAGAAGAAAATTACAATTATCTTCATCTTAATATTTGTTGCAATTCAGCCGATATATTTTTGTCCTTCCTATTCTTTTCTGAATCTTCGAGATAAAGTATTTACATAATTCTGTTCATTATTCGGACTTAAATTTTTAAATAACGTTTCATTTTTTATATTCTTCTGTTTTCTTTTCTATTGCCTAAAATTATTAGATATTTCGAATATTATTCCTTCTAAAACTTATATAAAATAATGTAAATACAGCATTTCATAACAGATGATAATAGCATACTTCCTCTAAGAACTATCTAAAAAGATCAAAGTTTTGTGTGAAAAACCATAACATAATCTTACAACATATTAATTTGCTACTAAGATAACTTTGATAAAAGATAGCCTTAATAAAAAATAATCTTTATAAAAGATAATCTAAAACAATACAGGAAAGTGACTGTAAAAATTATTTTTTAATTAAATTTGAGAGGTCTGTTTTTCTACAATTAACAGTACATTTTTAAATATCCACCAGCCTAGATATTCGAGAAATCTTATATTGAAATTATCTTTCTTTTAGCAGGATTCAAACCTGCTAACTCCCATACAGCGTAAAGATGCTATCATTATATGTGGTGGGTATTACCACTCAACCACAGAAGATATCATTAAGCTTTGAATTAAGTTTTAATTAAGTATGTATATATATATTGTCAAGTGATAGATCGACACAGCATGGCGACATCTGGATGGGGGTTATGAAAAAGTATTTATAGCAAAACATATGCAATATAAATAATAAGTTTATGAAAAATGACTAAAGGTATCTGACAAGATTAATGCAAACACTGTTAGGCGTATGATGTGGTAGAGTTTGGGGTGGGGTTCATAGATTGCACATTTTGGCTAGTTATTTTTTGGGCAACTTAGAAAATTTTCATGGAAAATTTTTTTCTGTCCCTTTTTCCTGTAAAATTTCTTCCCGTACGTCTTTGCAGATATTGCTTACTCTGAACCAGAAAATTAGATCACCACCTCTCTTGCTAAGGCAGAATCCCTAAGACTTTAAAGAACTTCAACATGAGAAAAAAAAATTGTCTTTGATTTCTTGACCTACGTAAAGAAACTCTTTTGATTTTACTTTCGCCGAACACACTGATATTTCACATAAACTGAATTAAAAATATCAAAAAAATAATCTTTTCATTTTTATGAGATATAACAATCTTTTTTCGTATTTATTAAATTAAAAAATTCATTTTAAAGTAATTCTTATTCTTTCTTTTTTTCATCCATTTTTTTTCGTTTCTCTCTTTTCTTTACTTATTTTTCTTTTTTCTTTCAGAATTTTCCCCCCTTTTTTTCCTCTTTTACATTTTATTTATATTTTTGCTAGCAGTATAGCCCGGTGTTGCTCGGGTGTAATGAAAGCTTTAAAACTAATCCATGGTCCTGGAGCTCAGACTCAGCCTAAAGAATATTTGTGTGAAGTTTGGTGGATTTGTATAAAGGACATACAGACAGATAAACAGACACACACACAAACATCTTGCCTCATATATATATATATATATATATGTGTGTGTGTGTGTGTGTGTGTGTGTGTGTGTGTGTGGGTGTGGGTGTGGGTGTGGGTGTGGGTGTGTGTATTATCGATTTTCTGCACTATTGTAAGAACTGCAACCTTGAAACTTCTGAATATCTTTTCTTATGTCTTTGTCTATGAGTGTCTCAAATTTGATTAAAATCGGACCACTCCGTCTATAACCCGATTTTTTCGATTATCGATTTTCGATATTTATCGGGGTACCTTGACACAAAACCTAGCTAAGAACACTCGCAGACGCTTATAGTACAACTGTGTAAATTTTCAAGAAAATCGGTTCAGCCGATTCGGAGTCTATAGGTAACGGACACACACACACACACACACACACACACACACACACACACACACAAAGTTTCATTTATAAATAAGTTTAGATTTATTTTAAAAACTTTATTTTTTACATTCCATTTATTTAATTTTTCTTTCTTTCTGCTCTATTTCTAATTTTCCTCTTTTTTGTTTATTTCATTCTTTCTTTATTTTTTCATTTTCTTATCTGTCTGTTTAATTTCGTTTATTATATGTCACTTTATTCTCAGTTTTCCTTTGCTTTTGTCACGCTTATTCTTTAAGCACAATTTCAATTGTCTCTTGTACATAAAAAAATCCTCTTGTATCAAGTATCGGTCAGTAACTTTCACTGATGAAATAAAGTGTTCAAGAACACAAGCATTTAAAATAATAAAAAGAAGATAGAGAATAATTTTACTATTATTTTTCTTTTTCTTTTCTGCTTTGCTCTTTCTGCAAGCAACTAATATTCTATAAACGGTGTCAGAAAGGTTCAAGGGAAAATATCCTGCCGAGTAAATACGTCTATTGATCGCAGTATAATAACTGTTATCATGCATATAATTGAACTTTGATGGAATGAAAAGTTAAAAGGGTTTATTGTTCTCTAAGTTTTTCAATGGATGAGGAGCAGCTTGTGGTTTTGGATAATTGGAATACAACCGCCAAAATGTGCAGTTTTGAAACCGGTATTCACATAGAAGGAAACAGTAAACCGAAATTAGATTAATATAATGAAAAATTAATGAAAGCAGTGGACAGGGAAGTTTGCAATGTGACAACAAAATGTTACAATAATATCGAATATTTTTTTCATCCTTATTCCCTTAGATGGATGTATGAAACTTCCTCTGATAATTATCTTGTTTTTGCAAGGCAAACGCGTATATCCACTAACGAATGTACATTAGATCTCATATGTTTTAGGATTTATCATTAAGCTTTTTTTTATTATATATATATATATATATATATATATATATATATATATATATAAACATTCAGCCTAATCCGTTTTGCATTATTGCAAATACTATAGAAAAAAAAGGAATGGGGTTTTGGTTTATCCTTTTTAAAATATGAATCGCATGTTTCTAAAAGAAATGGCACTATTTGTCGTTAGAATGAATACGGGTGTATGAATAACGAAAACAAATTTTTCACGTAAAGCAGTCGGCTGTAAATAATCTAGAAATCCATATTTATGTTAAGAATAAAGACGTTTGTGTGTCAAACCTGTTCCTCTATTCTGTGCTTACAATAAATGTATATTTTGCTTGCATGATACTCATATTTGCATTTATGGACGCTCACTTGCAAATTTACACTCTACACACACACACACACACACACACACACACACACGTGTGTGTGTGTGTGTGTGTGATTTGCGATAAAATATGCATTGAAATCTAAGAGAATAACGTTATGAGGAAAAAATAAGAAATATTTATAAATTTAACGTTTCGCTTTTATCTAAGTTTCATCATACATTTTGTGAAAACTTTAAAATCCGACAATTTAGTACTCCAAACGCTATTCTAGTTGATACTCGTATTTGAAAAAGACGCCTTATTTTAATTTATATTTTTTACTTCAATCGTTCTGTATTAAATCTAAAGGCCTACGCTTTCAAGAAAACCTTCGGTAATAGAATATTTATCTTCGGCAGCGGTCAAACTTCCGCCTCTCTTTATAGAAGAAACTACTTTTGATCCACCATAATTTACGACGCGGCCAAAGCGACCATCATTGATTAGGAAGTTTTCATTTAAACAGTCTAGAATAAAAATAATAATGATGGGGATATTTTAAATACGAGTATCTACTAAAATAACGTTTGAAGTAACACACACACACACACACACACACACACACACACACACACATATATATATATATATATAAGCATGCAATGTGGCTATAGAAGAATCCAAAGGAGTATCCTGTACATACAGTGGTAGGATAACTCTCTAAGAGAGCTCTAAACATATATACATATAAATACATATAGAGCAAATATAAGAAAAATTAAGAGACATGTTATCGTGTCTGTCTTAATTGTTCTTATATATATATATATATATATATATATATATATATATATATATATACTCAAACCGAAACCTACCAAACTTGTGAAAAATATGAAGGTCGTTAGGATGGCAATCTGTCTCATTACATAGCTGGTCATTGTAGGTGGTTGGTTGGCGACCAAACCCTCTTGCTTCATGGCTATTTGTCCAGAACAGTAGATTACTAATAAGTTTTTGTTTTGGTTGCTAGTATTGTCCTGCAAAGTGCATTCTTTATTCGCGTAAGAGTGTAGAACATTCAGAGACGGGTGGTTTAGTTGGAATTGGTCTCTAAGAGAAGTTAAGTATAGATCTCAGCATTTATTTGTAGGTTTCATGAAGTTTAGACTGTAGGCTTTTAGTCAGTGGCACCATACATTAACTCCGCTTCTACAGTCGTTCAAGAGACAATGACTGAAATACAGTATTAAAAATAACAACAACAACAACAACAACAAAAATAGAACTGGGATTCAAGAATAATGAAAAAATTAAGATTAAGTTCAAATCACTGCCTTTAAGTGAGTTTTAGAAATGTTTATCCAACAAGGAAAGTGGGTTAACCAGCAAGAAAATATCTGGTGTTGCAAGTATCAGTCAATTAAGTGCCATACGCGGTACACGCTTGGGCGATCATGTCTCGAAAGCGACATGACTGGCTGGGCGGAAGATTATCCCGCAATAGGTTGCCATTACTTTCTGTGGTAGACTGGCTGCCAACCAAGGCTATAGAACCCAATCTGTTCTATTATTTAACCCATAACTGGGGGGAAGAGACAGATTAATACCTTTCCCAAAGTTATTTGTGTGTAAGTGAATGCAGGGAATTCAACTGGAATTCGAACTCGGCTTGCCGATTTCTTGTTCCTAGCTGATATCCACTGGACCATAACGCATATGCTGCAAGTATAAACAGATAGAAAAGAAGAAAAATATAAAAAAAAGAAAAAGAAAAAAGAATAGCAACCAAATTACTACCATTCAGTAAACCTTGCACAAAGAAATGTATCAATTGCTTGAGAAGTCTATTGTTATTCAGTTTTACTCTTTAGTGATGAATACAGAGCCATATTGGATAAACTCGATTTAAAAAAAATCATTTCACCGGAAGCAATGACGTAATGCCACTAAGACGCAATGATTTAATGGGAGTGAAAGTGAATGAGAAGACTTTAGAAGGAACCACAAAACCAATCTTAAATAGGAAACAAAAGATAGACCTTTAATCCTGTTCAAAAAACTGGAGAAGAGAGATCAGAAGTATAGAGTTTAAGTAGACTTTAAAATAAACCAAAAACCCAATCCTAAACTGGAAAACAAGGGGTAATCCTTTAATCCTGTTAAAAAAACTGGAGAAGAGCCATTAGAAGTATAGAGTTGAAGTAGGCTTTAAATTGAACCGGAAACCCAATACTAAACTGGAAAACAAGGGATAATCCTTTAATCCTGTTCAAAAGTTGAAGAAGAGACATTATAAGTATAGAGTTGAAGTAGATTTTAAAATGAACCAGAAACCCAATCTTAAACGGGAAAACAAGGGATAATTCTTTAATCCTGTTCAAAAGAATGGAGAAGAGACATTAGAAGTATGGAATTGAAGAAAACTTTAAAATGAACCGGAAACCCAATACTAAACTAGAGAACAAGGGATAATCTTTTAATCCTGTTCAAAAGTTGGAGAAGAGACTTTAGAAGTATAGAGTGGAAGAAGACATTAAAATGAACCGGAAACCCAATATTAAACTGGAAAACAAGAGATAATTCTTTAATCCTGTTCAAAAGTTGGAGAAGAGACCTTAGAAGTATAGAGTTGAAGTAGACTTTAAAATGTTTAATTGTACTCTGATCACATTTCTCAGAAAAACATAACCATGTAGGTAATATCAGACAGATTTTAGTCAACAATAGATTAATCCTCCCTCATACACACAGTAAAAAGAAGCTTCAGATATTGGAGGCCATCTTCAGAAAATCCAAACAACCCACAAGTAATAAAATCACTTTTAAATCTGGGCATAACACATTACATTGCATTTGAATAGATGGTTCTGTTGTCATTTCGCGCTATCACGCGATGTGACGTCATAGAACCGCATCGCAAATTTGCGAACTGCGTTTGTTTCATGTCATCACAAAATATAACCGTCGGTGATGGTGGATGTTATTGTGTTACCGTCTTAATAATCTCTCTGAAGATGGCTCATGTGAGCCGAAAGCTTAGAACCAAATTAATAAAAAATTGTCCACATGTTGGAGAATTTTTGTCTTTATTTTCAACTGAAATTAAAGCCAAAATACGACGTTTAGAACGGCTCATGATTAAACATAATAGACATTCATTGTCTCTTATATTTAACAGTATATGTTTAGAATATATATATATATATATATATATATATATATATATATATATATATATATATATAAACTACCACGACTTCACCAACATTTTCTTTTCAATAAAGGTATATCATACAAAGTGAAGTTCACATGACATGTTGCTCATATTAATATAAAGTTAAGCCTTTTACCATTAATACCATTTATAATATTGAATTCCATAATAAAATCTGATGTAATGCATCCTGCATACAATAAATTTACATACAGACATGGAATAGAAACACATTTTCATATTTCATTTTAATCATTTTACTTCTAACAAGAAACTAAAGCCATTAAAACTCCAGAGGTTCCTGAGTATAAAAAAATATGAGAATAATAATACGAATCAGGAGAATGGATAAAAAAAAAAATCAGAAATTAAGAAGCCAGAACATAACGATTAACATCGCATTTAAATTTTTTTTCAAAACAGACTGAAAAACAAGGAGCCAAAAGAGAGTGCTAGAGAAGAAACTGTTAGCATAGAACTTACAGTTACATTTAGCTATTTCAACAGTAAAATGATAAGAGCTTGTCGCCAATCTAGTCAGTCAGTTAAGTGCCATAAGTGATACACCTTGAGCGACCATGTCTCGAAAGAGACATGATGGACTGGGCAGAAAATTATCCCACAGTAGGTTGCCATTACTTTCTGCGTAGACTGGTTGCCAGCCAAGACTATAGAACCAAATCTGTTTAACCCATAACTGCAGGGAAAAGACGGATTAATATCTTTCCCAAAGGTATTTGTACGTGAGTGAATGCAAGGAATTCAACTGGAATTCGAACTCGGCACCCCAATCTCTCGTTCCGAGTCGATATCTGCTACACCACAACGCATATCACGCCAATCTAGTGATTCGCTTAAATTAAAAAATCTAGGTACCAAAAATGAAAGCTCATCAGAGCTGTTACCATAAAAATATTTATAGAAATAAATTAAAATTTATAGAAATAAATACCATAAAAATATTTATAAAAACAAATTATAATTTATAGAAATAAATACCATAAAAATATTTATAGAAACGTAACAGAACAGCTATTTTACGACGGCGGGGAAGAGGATGAAGCTAAGATGCCGGGTCAGGACTTATAAATTTGCATCATTTACTTACATTTATGTCTGATTGTGTACGTTTCAGTTTCCCCAAAATTTCATTTTGTAGCCAAATGCATTGACATCCTTTCATCAATGAGTTTAGACTGTCAGTAAACTTCAATATAAGTCAATACTAGAATAAAAATTAAAAACATACTAAAGGAAAATAAAAAGTAATTTTAGTATTAGGTATATCAAAAAGTCTTCAATTTCTTTTTCTTTTTTTACTTAAAAGTCTATACATAGTTTTCTATAATATAAAAAGTATTCTTTTATTTTTTCACCCGAACAAAAATTTGAATTCACATTTAACTTGACAGACATATTAATTTTCATGACTTAGTGGATATTCCACTGCAATATCTAAGTTTTTATAACTATTCAATAATAATGATGTCAAAATAACGCAATAATTGTGATTTGATTGTAGCTAGGAATATCTAGGAATGTTTACAGGCCATTATGTGCAATATGTTTGAACAAAGAGATGAAACAAAGAATCAATATTGAGGAATCTTCAAAATGGAAAAAGTGGGAAATGAGAGAAAAAAAAATGTGCGAAAATCAAATAAAATATGGTTATTTCTATGATGGCATCCACGAAAAAAAAAAAAACTAGACTAAACTGAATATCCAATTTTACTAAAAGATCATCTCATATCAATCAATATATCTGGCTAGCTAGGTAACTTTCTTTTCATATCTATCTAGCTATCTAGCTAATTTTGTTCATATCTATCTATCTATCTATCTATCTATCTATCTATCTATCTATCTATCTATCTATCTATCTATCTCAATTTGTTCATATCTATCTATCTATCTATCTATCTCAATTTGTTCATATCTATCTATCTATCTATCTATCTATCTATCTATCTATCTATCTATCTCACTTTGTTCATTATCTATCTATCTATCTATCTATCTATCTATCTATCTATCTATCTATCTATGTTCATATTTGTCTCTTATACATAAATGATACACATAAAGAAATTCTAGGTAATGGATGCACGTATTGACAAATAGATAACATTTTACACGAGCGAATTCAAAACGGTATTAAAAATCCATATTTTCTTTTCTTCACGAAATAAGAGATATTTTTTTAATTATACAAAAATGCAACTGTCTCATTAACATTTTCTCTTAATTGTCCGGATATTGCTTTAGTATTTTTTACATATTGATTTTTTATTTATTAATTATTTTTTATATTTAATTTTTTTTTTTTAAATTTCACCGTTATGTTTTTGGGTTTTATTATGCATTTTTTTTTTTTTTTTTTTTTTGTAGAGGACAACTTTGTGGTGGTATATATTCCTGATTTCCCATGTGGTTTGCTCAAAGCAATAAACATTGTGATTCGACAGCTTATTCGGCATACGTTTAAAAATTGCGGTACGCAGCGAGTATGTGTGTGTGTATGTGTGTGTGTTTGTGTGTGTGTTATGTGTGTGTGTATGTGTGTGTATGTGTGTGTATGTGTGTGTGTTTGTGTGTGTATGTGTGTGTGTATGTGTGTGTGTGTTTGTGTGTTTGTGTGTGTGTGTGTTTATAAGTGTGCATACGATCGTTTGTTTGTTCATACACACACGAATACACGTACAATCACATGCAAACACGCGTGCTTATACTGATAAGACCATGCGTACACAAATTCAAACACAAATCGAAATGTGCATGAGCACACAAGCGTGTTATACACAGGTTTTCATTATTTCATATATAAACCCGAGTACAATACGTTACAAAAACAGACATATTTGTTTTCATTTACTACAAATGTGCTCAAAATGACATATGTATGGATGTTAATACAAGTTTGATAGAGAACCAGAAATTAGTACTTGTTTTTATTTCTTTACAATTAAACATAAGTCAGTATTAGTATTTTAAGTAATGTTCCAATCGATCTTCCGATCAATATCCGTCAGTTAAGGACGATCACTTGGGCGATCATGTCTCTTTCGAGAAAAACATTTTCTGCACTAAGTTGCCATTATTTTCTGTGGTAGACTTGTTGCTAAACCAAGGGTATAGAATACAATCTGTCCTGATATTTAACCTATAGTTCGAAGGAGAAGCCACGGATTAATACTTTTCCCAAGGATATTTACAGTTAAGTGAATGCAACGAATTCAACTACAATTCGAACTCGGCTCTACCTATTTCTCGTTCCAAGCCGATATCCATTGAAACACAACGCACATTCTTGATCAATATACTAAAACTAAAGCAATAACCTGAGAAATTGATTTATGTTCTGAAATAGCCAGGTCATATCTCGATTTTCATATGGATATAGTACATGACATAAAACTTGTTCAGATATGTCTAAACTAGGGTTTCTTAACTTTGTTGAAATCGCCCACCGGTAGGTGATTTCAATTGATTGCTAGACGATGAGAAATTAAACAGAATATGGTGGGCGATTGGTAATTTTGTAAAGAACCTGTATAAAAAAATAACACGCACACACACACGCACACACGCACATACATAAACAAAGTAAAAAATAAAATTATAAAAAAAAAAGTTATTAATGAGAGCAGCATCAGCAGCAGCCAGGAATGACCATTCTTTGAAAGACCAGGAACACACTCGGACAGACACATGCTTCTCTGCCATTCTGAAGATGAGATTTTGATCTCGAAATATTAATGTATAATAAATAGGCAATACCCAACACCTTCTTTACATTCTTTTAGTTTACTAAACGCATTGTGACAGCCTTCAAGACATAACCATATACATAAAAAAATAAAAGTAATGTATAAAAAAAACTGGAGTTTAAATACGAATAACTGGGTCACATTTCAAGATAAGTTATAAATGTCCCCGCAGAGTTAGGGTTAGATATTTTCACTATAGTTTTCAGTGGTCAATTTCATTCGACTGTTCTTTAATAGGGTAGTAAAAGTAGCAGCAACTGCTACATGAGTCGACTATATATGTTACTTTCATTTGGTATTTTTACTTAACATCTGAAAGAGGCAGTTGAAATATCTGGGGTACGTAATGAAAAAGGAAGGCTTGGAAAATATGATACTCACAAGAAAGTTTGATTGAAAGAGGGACAGAGGAAAGCAGCGTATAACATACTTGATAATCTTGAGCAAATGGATGATAGAACAGGATTTGGGAGAAATAACAAAAAGACAAAACTTATTAACAGCTGTAAAATACAAGAAGTATGGAGAACCATAATCGCCTACAATGATTAAAAATGGTTTCAAGCGAATGAGTCCTGTATTCTTAAAGAACATCTCATAAACTGGTACTGCATCATCGCAAATAAAAATATTTTACAGTATTTACATTATTCAGACTATTGTCCTCATCTTTCTTACCATTTGTACGACGTTTCGGCCGTTGTATTCTGCGGCCTTCATCAGGTGCTAGGCAATAAAAATGAGAACAGTAGTCTGAATAATGCAAATAGTGTAAATACTATCTCATCTCAGAAATATAGACAAATCCACCATCTTATTTTTTGCTGTAGCACTTGAGTGGTTCCACCAGTTTTATAGTTTTGGGTGGTTCCACAGATTTTGTAGTTTTGGGTGGTTCCACCGATTTTGTAGTTACGGGTGGTTCTACAGATTTTGTATTTTTGGGTGGTTCCACCGATTTTGTAGTTACGGGTGGTTCTACAGATTTTGTAGTTTTGGGTGGTTCCACCGATTTTGTAGTTACTGGTGGTTCCACAGATTTTGTAGTTTTGGGTGGTTCCACCGATTTTGTAGTTACGGGTGGTTCCACAGATTTTGTAGTTTTGGGTGGTTCCACCGATTTTGTAGTTACTGGTGGTTCCACAGATTTTGTAGTTTTGGGTGGTTCCACCGATTTTGTAGTTTTGGGTGGTTCCACAGATTTTGTAGTTTTGGGTGGTTCCACAGATTTTACTGTATTGAGTGGTTTCACCAGTTTTTCAACTTTGAGTGGTTTCATCGATTTTATTAAA
Organism: Ascarosepion bandense; assembly: GCA_037127315.1. NCBI lineage: Eukaryota > Metazoa > Mollusca > Cephalopoda > Sepiida > Sepiidae > Ascarosepion > Ascarosepion bandense. Next base: position 665,261 of record JBBBDQ010002204.1, on the reverse strand, counting down.
GGACGATGAAAATTTCAAAGTTTATTTACAGTGTGTTTTCTAGTACTTCTGTCATTTTGCTAACAAATTTCATGCTTTAGGTTAGGTAAGTAAAATATTGGATGTATCTGAGTAAAGAATCGAAGTATTTAAATATTGTTTCGGCACAGAGGCTAATACCACATATTCTCGTTGACGGTAGTAACAAAGTCAATAATCTTTTTTTTTTATTAACTAATGTGATTTTATTTTTAGTAAATGAATAGTGTAAGAAATGCTGTGGATGAAATAGCAGTGTTGACTCAAAATTTTAGCTCGAGTAGGGTAATCTCTTTAGAAGGATATAATTAATTCAAAATTAGCCTGAAGAATAATGCACTAGTGATCCTGCTTAACACATATTCCTCCCTATGTATCTGTCATCGCACCTGCTTTCTCAGCTTTCTATTGTTCCTTTCTAACTAGTTTGTACTCCTCACTCTTTTCTAATTAATCTTTTTACATTTATGTAGCCCCCTGTACATCAGTGGCGTTTCTGCCTTGCTCGGGGTGAAATGATTAAAAAAAAATTAGTTAATAATTCTGCAGTTACTTTAACAGTTTATGTTATGTTCCAACTATATTATAATGGGTTATATGCGTAAACGTTATACAGTGTGTTTCGATTAGTGTTGTACTTCTTTTTAATGTTTACTAAATTTGTTTAATCCCGAATAAGTCTAAGCGTGGAGATTATATTAAACCAGATACTAATTAAAGAGTGACTGCGCGTTTCATTTGAGATTTCACTTTCGTATGTCTGACTTTTAATATAAAAAAGTCCAGTTAAAATAGGAAAGTTTCTATTTACATAATATAAAGAATTTATTTTTGTGAGGCATGATTTTAATATATTAAACAAAACATGTATTGAAATACAGTCAGTTTAGTGCCATACGTGATACACGCTTTGAACGATCATGTCTCTTTCGAGACATAACTGACTGGGCAGATTATCCCGCAGTAGGTTGCTATTGCTTTTTACGGTAGACTGGTTGCCATCCAAGGCTATAGAACACAATCTTTCCTGTTATTTAACCCATAACTAGAGTGAAGAGACGGATTAATACCTTCCCAAGTGTATTTGCGCGTAAGTGAATGCAAGGAATTCAACTGTAATTCGAACTCGGCTCCCCGATTTCTCGTTCCGAGCCGATATCCACTACACCACAACGCACATCTTATTGAAATACAACAAATCCATAATTTTGAATGCAGATATTCAAGGCAACAATGCATTGGCACAATACGATCTCCGTAACAATTTGCGTTTTGTGCAGGAGAAAGCTGTACAGATTAAATTTCCAGAAGATTTGCTTAACAGATGAAACAAATCAACAACCTTCAGGATATCATCAGTTCTCGACGATATCTATGCTGATAACACAACTATTTACACCTGTCTTAAAGGTAACTCTGGTCAGTTCAATAAGGTCCAGTTGGCAGCAGATCTAAAAAAATGACCTTTAATCTTTTGTTAACGGGAAATGACTTGTTAATTGTAAAACCTAAAAAAAAAAAAAAAATGAAAATGCTCTCTTTTATTCATATTACAAAACCATTTTTGACCTCCATCAGCATGTCTAATGCTAAACCCCTTTCTTTATGGTCCGTTCTAATAATTAAGCTTTGACCTCGTTGTGCTTTATAGCCATTGTAAAGAATAAATGATTTTCAAAAGACTCAAACAGGAGATCCCATTTATTACGATTACTATGACACAGATGTTTTGGGTTTCATTAATTGTGGTATCGGCTCGGAATTAGAAATCGGTGGAGCCGAGTTCGAATTCCAGTTGAATTTATTGCATTTATTTACGCACAAATACCCTTGGGAAAAGTATGAATACATCTCTTCTCCCTCCAGCTATGGGTTAAATAGCAGGACAGATTGGTTTCTATAGCCTTGGTTGGCAACTAATCTACCGCAGAGAAAAATGCCAACCAAATGGGAAAATCTTCGGCCTAGTCAGACATGGGTCGAAAGAGACATGATCCCCCCAAGTTTATGTCACGCATCACACTCAACTGACTTTATCTCTTCTCCCTCCAGCTATGGGTTGAATAGCTGGACCGATTGCGTTCTTTAGCCTTAGTTGGTAACTAGTTTACCGTAGAAAGGAATGGCAACCTACCGCGGAAAAATCTTCTGCCTAGACATGAATGGATCGAAAAAGACATGATCGCCCAATAATGTATTACGTATGGCACTTAACTGATTGATTAACTGTCATATAAAGCCACTATTTATTTATGCTCTTAAAGCGCAAACATTTGAAACGTTGCGTATACACAGCTCAGAGTTGCATTTCATGAAGGGTCATTCAAAATAGCAAAACATCACCAAACTGCAAAAGATAACGAGGTAAACGACCTAACTCCTATTAGATGAAAATAAACTTAATGAATTGTCGCTGAAAAAGTCGATATTTCCACCGGCAAAGTGAACAAAGTAAATACTTATCTATATATATTTACTAGATTTGCATACAATGCTATTTCTGTTCTTATTTTAAGTTGGGTTGCTATCATTCTTTATACAAAGACGATGATATCACTCAGTAAATTTCAGTAGGTATCAACGTGTATCGTTGACAGAAACTCTTATACTGCAATAGTAAATAGATTTATACGCACCAGATATTAAATATATATTTTAGCTTGATGTATCCGAAAACTGAAGCTCGCTTAGTTTCTTGCGTTGCTCAATATACTAACCAGAAAAAGTATGGAATATTGAAAACACTTAATATGAAAACAATTACACAGTGAGATGGACAGACATAGAAGAACTAAAATAAAGCAACTATGCCGGTAATATGTCGCCATAAAAAGTGAAAATGTTCAAGTAACATCCACTTAGATTTGTCTTAACTTCTCTTGGTTGATAGGCTAATTATTTGCGGTTTTTTTAATTTTTTTTTTTTTTTTTTTTTTACCTTTTAGCATTATAACTTGTTTTGATTAAACTTGAGTGCTGGCGACAAATTTTTTCCATAGACATTTACACTCCTGGGAATACAAAACATTTTAAATTATTTCCTGCATTTTAAAGGAGGGTTTTCATCTTCGGATGAGACAAGCAAAAACTAGGTGTAAGCAATAAAATTTAGAAAGAAAATAATAGAAAACAGAGACAGAGGAATATATATTTGGTCTTAGACTTTGTACTTAGATACTACAAAGAGCTAAGAACAGATTTGTAGGAATCGAAAACGGTAGAAAAAAGTAAATAAATAAATAACTAAGAATAAAAATAACACACAGAGATAAAGATAGCCAGAAAGTAACAAAGGAATTTCCGGTTGATTCTACAGAGAGTGATTTAATTTGTATGACCAAAAAGTGAAAAATTATTATTATTTTTTTTTAAATAAATAAGTAAATAGGCCATAAAACTACATAGAAAATAGTAGCCCAAAAATTACGTACGTATGTATGTATGTATGTATGTATGTATGTATGTATGTATGTATGTATGTATGTATCTATCTATCTATCTATCTATCTATCTATCTATCTATCTATCTGAGTTTGTTCATATATATCTATCTAGCTAAATACTAAATAAAATTTCTATAATTAACTTGATAAATTTCCTAAAGAAACGAAACGTGCTGGTATAAAAGTTTTCTTCTCTTTTATACATTATTTTTACAGATATATTTATATTTGAAATTTAATACACACACACACACACACACACACATATGATTTGAATATATGGATCGAAATAGCTGGGACCCTAACAGGTGCTACAACTCCGGGTTAGGGTGGACCTGGGAACAACGACAATTAAGAGGTGGTTCCATGCTCCTCACAACCTCCCAATCAGAAGCCTTGCTGCCGGATGCAGTTTACCGTCATAGCCAAGATCCGCACGCGCGTGTGTGTATGTGTATGTGTGTGTGTATGAGTATGTTTGTATATATATATATATATATATATATATATATATATATATATATATAATGGATTTTATTTGCCAATCAAATATATACTTTTATCCCTTTAACGTTATTTTAGTGGATACTCATATTTGAATAGACGATTTTTATTATATATATATATATATATATAAGCACATTTCACTTCTCTTCTACAGTTGAACACTTTGTTGTACAATGTATTTTTGTTATGCTTCTAAAAATATTTTGTATAACCAGAATATTGTAATACGTAGTGCGTGTCTGTGAGTATTGTTTCCTTCCTCCGATCTTTTCTAACACACTGCAGCGCTTAAGGAATGTGTCACGCAAATAATGTAAGTGTTAAAGATCCCGTACTCGCTCAGGAACATCCTAATACCTAGAAGACATGAATATATTCAAACTTTATTGAATAATATAGAGCATTTCAGTGCTAGAACGAGTTGGAAAGCTGTGTTTTCGTTGCGTAAATATGAAAAGAGCAAGGAAGGTATGGCAAGGTTCCAAATTAAAACCAAGAGATACCCCCTGCTATTGAAGATCTACCCGGCTTTGAAAAGGAAATGATTGGTATAATGGATAAAATCAAGTTTAAGAAGAATCATTTCCAAATGCACCTATCGGCTGAAGTGAAGAAAACATAAAAGACACCAATAGTACTAGTCAAAAGCGACAAAACATGAAATATGCACACTACCGACCATAATTATTAGGCAACCCCAGTTATTTAAAAAGAAATAATGTAGTTCATACTATTCGTAATATTTATTGTCAAATGAAAATAAAATGGTTCTTTTGTTATTATTACTTTGCAAAATTTTACAAGACAAATAGCGCAATTTACCAAATCGCATCCTGTAGATTTGCTATATATATATATATTACCGACCACAATTATTAGGCCACCCCAATTATTTAAAAGAAATAATGTATTTCATACTATTTTTAGTATTTATTGCCAAGTGGATAATTCTAAATGAAAATAGAATAGTTCTTTTATTATTAATTTGCAAAATTTTACAAGGCAAGGAAGCAAAGATGAACTCGTCTAAATCACCCTAAATGTTCTTCATTCTTTCATTGATGAAACTGCAATATAGGTAATTAGTAAATATTTATAAATTCATTTGATGCACATGTTATTGTGCAGTATTAACAAAAGAACTATTCTATTTTCATTTACAATTATTGACTTGGAAATAAATACTAAAAAATAGTATGAAATACACCTTTTTTTAAACACTGGGGTGGCCTAATAATTATGGCCGGTAGTGTATATGATGACCCCTAGAGTATACGAGAAAAATACATGAGGAAATCATCAGATTTTACAAGAAGTCATTCGCTTTGTACATCGGAAATATTAACCAAGAAGCTAAAAACATCACGGCTACGCTGGGTATAAGTGACAGAGTAGATATGCTGTGCAGAAAGCAAGCATTTTTAAAAATAAAACAGAATTGTCCTAACTTCCCTTCATTTCGCCTGATTAACCTTACTAAGGCAGAGTTGGGAAAAATAAGCCAAACTATAATACACAAGATGTTGCTAATATTCGCCGCACAATCAAACTAATGAAAGTGAACAAGTGAATGCATCTTTCGTTTTTTTTAAATTAACTAGCAGTATAGCCCGGCATTGCTCGGGTGTAATGAAAGCTTTAAAACTAATCCATGGTCCTGGAGCTCAGACTCTTTGGACGTTGGCACGAAAGACTAAAAAGCAATAGTTGTTTCCAGTTAAAGCGAAACCGGAGACTGAAAGAAAAATGAATGGATGTAAGTCAAATTTTGATTTCCTGGTATCGATATCAAATAAAGTTTTTTCGTCGTAAACTGAATTTTGAAGGCTAAATAAGTCCTCTGAGTAAATGGTATCATGGCTGAGACTAGGAACTACAATTATAATTACTTAGAGCCAAACCCGGAGCAAAAACTAAAATAAAAGGGCTGAAAAACTGATTTTGATCAGACCCGCTATCTTGCCATTTATATATATATATATATATATATATATATATATATTAAATCATATCCCCCCGAGCAAAGTGGTAACGCCACTGATGTGCAGGGGGCCACGTAAGAGTGAAAAGATTGGAAATGAGATTATCGATTTTCTGCACGCAACCTTGAAACTTCTGAATATCGTTTCCTATGTCTTTGCCTATGAGTGTATCAAATTTGATTAAAATTGGACCACTATTTCTATAATCCGATTTTTTCGATTATCGATTTTCGGTATTTATCGGGTGTACCTCGACACAAAACCTAGCTAAGAACACTCGCAGATGCTTATAGTACAACTGTGTAAATTTTCAAGGAAATCAGTTCAGCCGTTTTGGAGTCTATAGGTAACGGATACACACACAGAGACACGCACACACACAGACAAAGTTCCATTTATAAATAAGTTTAGATGATAAAGATTTTTACGGCTCCATAACAGAGAAAGGTGCATTGAAACAAAAATTCTGGGACACATAATGAGGAAGATCTTAGAGAATCTAATACTCACAGGACTGTTAGAGAAAGAGATAGACAGAGGAAAGCAGATAACAAGAGGAAAATTGGTAAGAGCGACAAAGGATAGATACAAGTAGAAGTCTATGATCGCCTATGTCCTGAAAGGACACGGGACATAAAGAAGAAGAACTGGCACAATCTACCCGTACATGAAACTGGAATATGTGAACGCTCTGTCTAACCACCCTGGGAGCGTAATGAAGCACATTCCTAAAGAAATCGATAGCAGAATATCTAGAAATTTCTCACCCAAAAAATATTTGAATAAAACAAGAAAAGAATATTTTTTTTAATCATATCACCCCGACCAAGGCGGTAAGGCCACTGGTGTGCAGGGGGCTACATAAGAGTGAATAGATTGGAAAAGAGAAAACCGGAAACCACATCCTAAACAGGAAACAAGGGATGAGCCTCTGCACCTGTTCAATAGACGTGAGTGGAGTGTGAACCGGGCGATAGTTCAGTCTATCTACTCCAATGTGAATGGGCGTTAAAATATGGGGCGCATAAAACTTAATATTTAAATCTCAATTGAATCAGTAAACGAGAAAAAATAATAAAGTAAGAAATATTATTCGGCTTAATCTCTTTTCAATTTGGAGGTGAAATAAATCTAATATAGGGAGATATTCTTTAAAATTTTGAAAAAACACTTCCCCAGGTCATCTGAATTGCATAAAATCTTTAATAGAAAAACGGTAAAATTAAGCTATAGCTCTACCAGCAATTTATAAAATATTATAAAGAAACAAAACGGCAAGAATTTCAAGGCTAACATACAAAATGATAGTAACAATAGTGATTCATGTAACTGTAGGGACAAAAGTAAATGTCAATTGAATGGAACTTGTAAGATAGACGGAGTGGTTTATAAAACGGAAGATTCTAATGAACAGAAAAAGGTTTATGTGGAATGCACGGAAGGCAATTTCAAAAGGAGATGGTACAATCATAAATCATCATTCAAGTTAGAAAAGCAGTGGAATTGTACCAGACTCGCCAGCCCCGTGTGGGAATTAAAAGAAGAAACAACATTTGAAATGGGGTATATTGAAGAAAGTTAGGCCTTACAGTATTAGGGATAACTTTTGCAGGCTGTGCCAGGGAGAGAAAAACTGGCTCTCGTAATAAAACCAAATCGGAAGAATTTATTGAATGAGAGGTCTGAGGTAATATCAAGTTGCAGACATCCCCAAAATTATGTCTTTTTATGTGTGTATATGTATGTGTGTGTATATGTATATGCGTGTGTTCGAGAATACTGTATGTGTATGTTCGAGAATTTCTATATATCAGAACAATATTAAGCAAATAAATTAGAAAGTGGAACAATTCCGTGTAAGCGAGAACGGAACGCCTTATAAGAAATATACGTGTTTTGCGTGCTTTCCAAAAAAGAGTTCTGCGTGACTGTCAGTTTCGTCAGCAAAACGCAAACGTCAGGCGGTAGAAAGGAACAGAATTATGTTGTATCATACGTGGTGTTGCTAATATGTAGATCGTAATATTAAATACCTGTATTATAAATACTATATATTATTATATCAGGAGTAAAATATGAACTTCGGACAGTTTATACACGACTTCGAGTTCAATACCAAACACATCATCCGAAAATTCTAAAAATAATTGAATATACAGAACTTGTCGATTCTTTTCAAATAAACTTGCTTGTATATCCTGAAACGGTGAAATTTAGTGCAACTCATAGAAATAGGCATATCAAGATTTATCGAGACTCACAGATTAAAATATGATCGACTGTGACAGACAAGAATAGACTGAGAAAAAGATATACGAGCAAAGCTATATATACACACACACATTCCGCTTCAGGCCCTTCTTCAGCTTTTTAAAAAGGAGAATCTTTAGCCCTAGTTATATATATATATATATATATATATATATATATATATATATATACATTATATATATATATATATATATATATATATATATATAATATATATATATATATATATATATATATATATATCAGATTAAATAAATTGCAAACCTGTTATCGGATAATCTTTCGCGTATTATAATTGAAAGATGTCAGAAATGAGCTGTAACGTTGACAAATGTTATCATTCATTTCTGAAGGTAACCAAGTACTTTAATTTCTCTTTCCGAGATCATCTTCAGGTTATTTTTGTTACACTTATATATATATATATATATATATATATAGATAGATAGATAGATAGATAGATAGATAGATAGATAGATAGATAGATAGATAGATAACCTTTAAAAAAACTTCAAAACTACATTTCCACTGTTAAATTGTTTAAGGGTGATGGTAGGAAAAAATTGCTCTCTCTCTCTCTCTCTCTCTCTCTCTCTCTCTCTCTAGATAGATAGAGGGTGAAGAGACATAGATAGATAGATAGATAGATAGATAGATAGATAGATAGATAGATATCATTTCAATTAAATGATTGATAACAGAAGTGATCTGAAGAAAAAAAAAGAGATACTGAAATCTATACCAATGTAAAACCTGAGAGCCATTTTTGAACGTAGCCGATGAGGAGAACATCTGTACTTCAGATGTCAATGTCTATTGATTTATCTCTCTATTTCACTTGTGAGGTCGATGAGCCAATTTATACCTTTTCATCTCTCGCTAACAAAATGTATTATCTGATAACGAAATTCAGCCAAGATTTCTAAATTTATATATAAATAATATGCTTATAAGAATATAAATTAATCGTGTTAGTCATTTTATATTTGATGTGCTTATAACATTATTGTTATTAATGCGAATCATGAGTTAGTCATTTTAAAGTAGTATTTCAATGTCTTTGTTTGCAAATGAATGCGCTTAGAAATAACTTGGACAGCAGATATATTTGTAATTCGTTGAAGATAATTTATATTTTCAGAAAATCTTTCAACCTAATATCTGTGGAGATTCACTATATTTTATTAACTTTTCTTCTTCCATTGAATTTTTTTCTGTCAAAGTACAAGCCATCCTTTTTTAACCCATTTTCTTTCTTTCTTTCTTTCTTTCTTTCTTTCATTCTTTCTTTCTTATAATAATCATTAGAGATGGGTAACTACAAAATAAGTATCCTAGAGTGATAGTTAACTTTTCAGTCATTTTCTTCCTATCTATCTATCTATCTATCTATCTCAGTCTGTTCATCTATCTATCTATCTATCTATCTATCTCAGTCTGTTCATATCTATCTATCTATCTATCTATCTATCTATCTATCTATCTATCTATCTATCTATCTCAGTCTGTTCATATCTATCTATCTATCTATCTATCTATCTCAGTCTGTTCATATCTATCTATCTATCTATCTATCTATCTATCTATCTATCTATCTATCTAGTTTGTTCTATCTATCATATCTATCTATCTATCTATCTATCTATCTATCTATCTCAGTCTGTTCTATCTATCTATCTATCTATCTATCTATCTATCTATCTATCTATCTATCTATCTATCTCAGTCTGTTCATATCTATCTATCTATCTATCTATCTATCTATCTATGTCTACTTATTTATCAAACGTATCTTAATTGCAAAAATATTTATTTTGGGGATCAGGCACTACGCAAAAGAATCATAGTGCAAGCTTAACTTGGAAGGCGCCTATCTTTCTGTATAAATTTATTAAATGATCCAATGTAATCTTTCCATACTTCCAATAACATTTTAGTATTAACCACAGATTTAAAGAAATGTCATGTTATCCTTTTTTCATTTACTTGAAATAGTTCGTTTTGAGGACTGGATATCTGGTGCCATGAGAAATTACTATGTGTCTTTTAATAGGGCGTAAGTATTGAAATGTCATGATGAGTGAATGATGAGTGAATGAGTGAAACTACTACAGACTAAATAGACATTCTTGATAGCTTCATCTGAATTTCCTGTCGAGGTTATCGGCATACATTTCTGTCTTTATCTCCACTTACCTGTCAGCAAAATTTAAGCAACAGACAAATTCATTCACCTTGTCATTGATGTTATCAATCCGTCTCTAATTGCTTTGGACTATTTTTGGTCAAAAAAAAAAAAAAGAAAGAAAAAAAGAAAGAAAGAAAAAGAAGAAAAAGAAGAAGAAAAAGAAGAAAAAAAAACAAGCCCGTCCGGTTTGTATTTTAGTAAAAGGTCATCGATTTTCTTCCATTTAACAATCCTAAACATCGACTCAGACTGAAAACGACAATATCACAAAAATACTACAAAAACTAAAAAATAAAATAAAATGAAATAAATGATAGTAAAGAAACAATAAGGAAATAACAATCACTCTTCAGTGCTGCATTTTATCAGTCAAGTAGAACTCAAAATAATCATGATCACGAGTTCCGTAACCCGTTAGGATCTAAGCGGTACCACATGTACTACAGCCCTAGAAATGGTGCGTTTTAGGCAACATAGTCTGACGAAGCCCAACCCTCTCCAGGCTGGTTTGAATTCAGCGTTACCACCAAACATTATAGAACTCAGTTTGTCCTACTATTTACCCATAGATGGGAGAAGAAAAGTTGGATTCATACCTTGTCAAATAGTATTATCACAGAAGTAAATATAATGAACTCAACTGGAATTTGAACTCGACTCTACGATTCTCCAATCGGAGCTGCAATCCACCGTGCTTCGAAATAATAAAAACTGTTTTTTATCTTGTTTTATTTGAAGAGTATCTTGCCCATATTAACATAAATTTATACATGACCACAAAAGAAATTAAATTCAGTATTTTTTAATACTACTGAAAAAGAATGATCATGATCGTCCACATATTCTTTTTCTTTAATATCAGTTAATTGAAATGATTCTTTGTAAAATATAATGGTGTGGCTTGTCCTTGTTCTACGATTACAGTTAGCCAATGCTAGAAAACACAATTTACCCATAACTGATGGAAGAAAAAAAGATGGATTCCAGCCTTTTACAACATGTGCACGAAATGAACACAACAGAAAAGGACAGACTTTTATTTCGAACAGCAGATTCTTCTTTCAGAGATAATAGAATATGTACTACTGATAAATCCTCAAATCTAATATCATTATCACTAAATTATTTGTTAGAATATATATATATATATATATATATATATATATATATATATATATATATATATATCAGCATGCAGTGTGGGTATAGAAGAATCCAAAGGAGTATCCTGTACATACAGTAGTAGGATAACTCTCTAAGAGAGCTCTAAATATATATGTATATAAATACATATAAAACAAATATCTGAAAAAATTAAACCAGACACGTTATTACATGGTGAATCAGAAGTATGGCCTATTTCAGGCGAACCATCATTATGTCATTATTAAAGGGAAAATAAAGGCGGAAGCTGATGATGGTTCGCCTGAAATAGGCCATACTTCCGCGATTCATAATGAAATAACGTGTCTGCCTTAATTTTTTCATATATATATATATATATATATATATATATATATATATATAAACGAGAGTATAATTCTACTCGTCTCGAAAACCTTCCTCGAAGACTATCGAATGAAGAGAAAAATGGTTGTAAAAAAAGAAAGGGCTTAGGGCATGGAAGTCAGTAAAAAGTGTTCGGACCGAAATCAGCACGAATCCCAAAGAAAAAACCCGAAACGAGTAATCATCTAACAGAAAGAGCTCAATACAAAAGTGGAGCAAACTAAATAGCACCTAATGTGCCAGACGAACCTACCTAGGTTTCAACTAAACGGATCGTCAAGAAAAGCTATTAGGTGCTATATATATATATATTCTTAACTAAAGAAGCACAAATGTAAAGATACAAAATTCCCTCTCTTGCCTTTAACGGTGATTGAATTTACTGGTTGCTTAATTTTGTACCAATTTTAAGGAATGCTATGGCAATGTATAAACATCTTTTGATGATGATGATGATGATGATGATGATGATGATGATGATGATGATAACAATAATGGTCATCATCATGATGGTGGCGATGATGATGATGATGATGATGGCGATGATGATGATGATGATGGCGGCGATGATGACGCTGATGATTATGATAAATTATTACGACAATAATAGTGATGATGGTAATGACGACCACGACGATGATGATATGTTTGACAAATCAGGACCTATTTCAATTGCCACTAGTTGATTGTTACCAGATTTTACCATTTCCACTTCTGTTAAAAATATTAACGCATTGACTTATGACTCTGCTCTCTTAGCATTGATAATATTGAGCCTAAAACCTGAGGTTGGTGGGAGAGAGCATTATTTCTTGCAGTTATTCTCAAAAGAATGTCCTTTGAATTGTAATTGTTTGCTATGTGAATCTAACTACGATATTAGCATTTTTCTTCATTGTTCGTTTGATTTGGTGTCTAGAGCTGCATCATAACCATAAAAAACACAACTGTAACACTCCAATGGTAACGTTTAATAATATATCTTATGTAAATATTATCAGTCGGTTAAGTGCCATATGTGGTACACTCTTGGGCGATCATGTCTCGAAAGAGACATGACTGACTAGGCAGAAGATTTTCTTGCAGTAGGTTGCTATATCTTTTTTCTGTAGACTGGTTTCCAACAAAGTCTATAGAGCCTAACTTTTCCTGCTATTTAGCCCATTGCTTGGGGGAGAACTGACAGATTAAGACCTTTCCCAGGGATATTTGTGCGTAAGTGAATGCAATAAATTTAACTGGAATTCGATCTCACCTTTCCAACTCCTCATCCCAACCCAATATCAACTGCACCGTAATGCACAATGTAAGTATTATACACATCCTGATAAAATGGCTGCCTTGAGAAGCATCACAGCATATAGTAAGTATCTGCCAGTATTTGTCTATACTTCTGGGGTGTGGAGTATTTCCATTATTAACACTATTCTGGCTATTGTCCTCATCATTATTGCCATATTTATGACTTTTCGGCCGTTGTACTCTCCAGCCTTTTTCAGGTACTAGAAATTTCAAGCCGAACCCGTTATTTCGATCTATAAGGTATATCATTCTCGTTCCATGTGTGATGCTACTTCTGGATACCATGTAGTTATCTTCCTTTAACTCAGTGTCAACAACATCACCAGGGATTTTGTCATGGTTGTCAACCATGGAGATCAGTATGGTGCTAAGTACATTTTTTACTATTTTCTTTAATTGTCCACCTACAAAGAGAGATTGTAAAGTTATTTTGTATTATTGAAAGTTTTTCATTTTTATCAATGACAGATTGATAACTGTATCCACTACATGTACTTTGTAGTCTTCATATCAACTTCTTACTTGAATTGGCGTTTCTACTGTAGACTCACCTCTGCACTGGTCTTACCTGTTATTATCATCATGGAACATTTACCATAATAATGGACATAATAATGGACAATTCACTGACTTGTCTGTCATTAATCCAATAGCAAGGGAAAACAAGATTTCAGAGTCAAGTGTAACAAGTGGTGAATGTCTCTCTAGCCAGTGAACTTATAAATCAAAATTGGATTTGTCCCTAGACTGTTCCGGAAACTAATGATGTGAAAGAATTTAGTACACTACAGATAAACTATCAATGAGAAAGTGCATGAACTTACTGTACCAATAAGCTGTTTGACGCTTTAGATACTAACTTTAAATTTGTATATGTTCCATGATATGACTGTTGTAAATTTTTAGTGTTAGAAAGCACCTATTAAAATGTTGAATAATCTTGTCTAGGATGAAAAATAAATGAGTAATTGGTATTTCAAGAATTTAACTAACAATCACGTTAAATGACACCATGAGAGTAATAGGTTTTTAATGGCTATACTGCAGATTTTTGTACACACCTATTAAAATAGACACATTTTTAAAGATTTGTGTACAGTAAACAATGAATAAAAATGAGAATTTTAAGGATTTTTCTAGCAAGTATATTGAAAATTAAACTTTTCTACTGCTAATGTGTTTTTATTACATAATTAAGAATACTTGGTACTAAAATTACCTGCTAAAAATATTATCTAAGAGGAATAATAAACAGATAATGAGTAATTTTAAGGATTTAGCCAGCAGCCATCTTCAAAATCAAACATTTCCTATAGCGAGGTTGTGGTAATCTCATGAGATGTTATCAAGTACGTTTGATATTACCGTAAACGATAAAAAACGCGTTTAGGATGAATAACAAAAGACTAACGAGCATTTTTAATGATTTGGTGGCCATCTTAGTCGCCATATTGTAAAAGCACAAGATGTGGAGTTTTAATATGTTGTTTTTCACTGGATGCAAGAAATCTTCTGAAAAGAAGTCAGATTTCCTGCATTTTTGAAAGCATTGAATGTAGCAAAAAAAAAAAAATAAATAAATAAATACAAAAATGTGTTTTGGACGATACCTTGGAAATTTAACATTTGCAAATGGTCAAACTGTAGTAGACAGTGATAATAAGAAAATCAGTTACTATTTAAAAAAAAAAAACTTATTTAGGCTGGTTAATGAATGAATGAGATATGAAAGGATTCGGCCCGCGGTTATTTTATACGCTATCATGAAAAACATAACTTTACAGATTGCAACAAATTTTTGTTATCAAGCACTAATAAAAACTGACGAGAAAACTCGTTTCAGATAAATAATGAAATAATGAAATAATCATTAGAATCATTAGAATCATTAGAATCATTAGAAGTGTTCCGACTTGAAGGAAACCCTGTAAATCAGTGTTATTTCGCATCATCTTTTCTAGCATAACGTGGTTGATACTGACTTGGCAGACCGGCTGCAGCCGCTCTCACACCGGCGTGATGTAGCTTCCCTGTGCCTCTTCTACAAGTACTTTCATGGCTTCTGCTCCGATGAGCTTAGATCACTGGTGCCGCCTAAGCACGAATTTGCACGAGATACTAGATTAGCAACTGGGTCCCACCCTTTTACAGTTAAATAAATAAGATGTAACCGTAAATTCTACTCCAACAGCTTCTTTTCTCGCGCTTCCCGCCTGTGGAACTCCCTTCCACAAGTCTGCTTTCCCGACAGTTACAATCTCCAGGTGTTTAAATGTAGGGTCAATAGACACCTCCTATCACACTAACTCCCAACTATTCTCACAACACTCTCATCTACCCAACCCTCATTCTCGGTATCCTCACCCGCCTATCACCCACCCTCTGTTATTTCCTATATTTAATCAGCCTTTCTCCACTCTACGTAGCCCCCTGCACAGTAGTGGCAGTGACATGCCTTGCTCGGGGTGAAACGCTTAAAAAATAAAAAAAAAAATCTATTCAGTCATATATGCAATTCTACAACAGCGACAGTGACAACCAATACGGCAACTATACTGAAGGGACCTCAGTCACTGTTCAAGAACGTGCTTATCAGGAACAAATACGGTATTGAATTCATAATTATCCTTTTCTTGTATTGGTTGCCACTCAAGGCAATAAATTCCAGTCTGTTTTGTTATTTAACCTATAACTGGTGAAGATAGAAGAGACTGATTCATGGGATTTCCTAGGGGAATTTTATGCGAAACGTGAATGTAGTGATCTCGACAAAAATTCGAACTCTGTTCACCTATTTATTTTTCTAAGCTTCTAATGATTACATCACTTGTACATTTAATAAAAATAACAATAATTTTTAATGATTTGTAGGACATTTTGACATTTTATGGCCTTACGTTCAACAACATAAAATGTTGAGTTGAGTTTCTTTAACGCTTTAACTACCAGCGGTGACAAACTGAAAACATGGCAAACTGAAAACATTGGTCTGACGACGGCGTTTAAGCATAAAACCGTTGGGTGATTACCTCAATGTTCACTTATATATATATATATATATATATATATATATATATATATATATATATATATTATAAATTAAATTTTAGAACATGTAAAAATTACAAACTACTACAAAATTGTATTTTGTTTCTATATTGAAAGAACAATGTCTCATCAGGTAATTAACTATTATCATAATTAACTACCTGATGAGACATTGTTCTTTCAATGTCGAAACAAAATTTACAAATTTGTAGTAGCTTATAGCTTGTACGTATTCTAAAGTATAATTTATAATATATATTCATTGATCTATTTTTATATTGAGCACTTAATGCTTTGAACGTTGCAATTATTTTCTTAGTTCCTTATTCATTTGGATATATATATATATATATATATATATATATATATATATATATATAAAAGAAAAAGTACGAGAAACCATGAACGTTTTGTTTAAAGATAGAGACATATTGTTGCTATTATTATAATTATTACTTGCTTTTTGTTTGATATATAAAGTCAGTTAAGTTCCATACGTGATACACACTTGAGCAATCATGTCTGACATAACTGACTGGGCAGAAGCTTATCTCGCAGTTGGTTGCCATTGCTTTCTGCTGTAGACTGGTTGCCAGCCAAGGCTATAGAACCCAATCCGTTCTGTTATTTAACACATAACTGGGGGAAGAAACGGATTAATACCTTTCCCAAGGGTATTTGCGCGTAAGTGAATGCAAGGAATTCAAATGGAATTCGAACTCGTCTGCTCGATTTGTCGTTCCGAGTCGATATCCACTGCACTACAACGCACATTAAGTATCCCTAATGGTATTGCGCCCTTACATGTGTTTCGAATCTAAAGTTGGCTCTCTTCAGGCGAATAAACTTGTGACATATAGAGATTTTTTGCTTTTCTGGTGGTTAAGGAATCTTGTATAAATAGACAAGTCAAGTGGTAAGTAGGTCAGAAAATTCATATGCGTGCGTGTTGGGGGGGGGGGGTTGTTTTTTTTTTTCACACTTACACGTTGAGTTTCTCCTGTGACAATCTCTCTCTATGGAAACAACCCCTATTTCTGTTTTTAATATATATATATATATATTGGGTGTATCAAAAATATATTTAAAAAAAACTAGAGGCACGTTCCTTGCACCAAAAAAGAACAAACGTCCACATATAGAAATATCAACAAACCATTCTTTTTTTAGCTGCTTAAATGTGCGTTTTGGTGCAGTGGATATCAGCTCGGAATGACAAATCGGGGACCCGAGTTCAAATTCCATTTGAATTCTTTGCATTCACTTACGCCCAAATACCCTTGGAAAAGTTATAAATCCATCTCTTCCATCCAGTTATGGGTTCAATAACAGGATAGATTGGGTTCTATAGCCTTGGCTGGTGATCAACCTACTGCAGAAAGCAATGGCGATCTACTGCGAGATAATCTGTAGCTCAGTCAGTCATGTCACTTTCAAGACATGATCGCCAAAGCGTGTATCACGTATGGCACTTGACTGACAGACTGACTGAC
>JBBBDQ010002204.1:640000-642500 GCA_037127315.1 Ascarosepion bandense | reverse complement strand
TAATAAAAACTTTTCAAATTATTGTTTATACTTCGATGTTCCGTGAAGACACCACCATAATATCCTCACATTTCACATTAATTCTATCAACGCTTTATTTATATTTCGATATCAACACTTTAAAACAACAAAAAAAAAACCCTGCTTGCCAAAATATCTTTTATCAGTCAGTTAAGTGCCATATGAAATACACGAAAGAGACATGACTGACTGGACAGAAGATTATCCCGCAGTAGGTTACCATTGCTTTCTGCGGTAGACTGGTTGCCAACCATGACTATAGAACCCAATCTGTCCTGTTATTTAACACATAACTGGAGGGAAGAGACGGATTAATACCTTTCTCAAGGGTATTTGTGCGTAAGTGAATGCAAGAAATTCAACTGGAATTCGAACTCGACTCCCCGATTTGTTGTTCCGAGTCGATATCCACTGCACCACAACGCACATCCTATCAGTGAACCATTGAAAAAACAACAATCTTAGCACTAAACATCATCACAACTCAACACTCGCTATATATGTGTGTGTGTGTGTGTGTGTGTGTGTGTGTGTGTGTGTGTGTGTGTGTGTGTGTGTGTGTGTGTGTGTGTGTGTGCGTGCGTGTGTGTGTGTGTGTGTGTGTGTGTGTGTGTGTGTGTGTGTGTGTGTGTGTGACTAATGATGGGTTTTGTTATTCAGTTAGTCTTTGTGGGTGACTTAAAGCTGAAACATTCTGGATTGTAAGAAAAATATATTTTTTCGTTTCCAGTGACTTATCAATTGTTTCAGAATAACAATGAATTTTCGACGTGCAATAACTACTATGTAAGGTTAACTGGGGAAGTAGATGAATCAGCACCTTTCTCACAGCTCTTTGTACGTAAGTGACTAGAATTCTAACTCCTATTTCTCTTTTAGAGCCGATATCTATTACACTATCTGAACAATCTGGGATGCTGAAATGTTCTGTCGATTCGTTTACCAAAGTCAGCTTTCTGATGTTTGTCCATTGAAATATTGTGTGACTGACCGAGAATTCATACACTCACCCACCATATATATATATATATATATAGTCATTTCACCCCAAGTCAGGCAAAACTGCTACCGAGGCTAGAATAAAACAGGGTACAGGGGAATGAACGGAAGTGTGTGTGTCTGTGTGTGTGTCTGTGTGTGTGTCTGTATCTCTGTGTGTCTGTATCTCTCCAATAAATACAATGAATACCCGTTTTTGAACTTGTATGGTCTTTTGCTTCTCTCTTTCTTCATAAATCAATGATGAATGGCAGTTGTCCTTGTCCCACAGCGAAAGGTATAACAAAAGGAAACACAGAAATAGCAAGTTAACCCATTGAAAAGTGATACTTGATTGACCCTTTGGTGTTGTATTGAAAATTACAAGAACCTGGTCTAATTTCTTACTGGCACACTTCTACTGTTCGTATTCCACTACTGTTAGTAGATACAATATTGCCAGTATTCCACTATCATTATCGGACAACTACTATTTTGTTTTGTTTTTATGAAAAATGTTCCTCCAGCTCTACATTTAATTTAATTTTTCTTCTTTTTATTCAATTTTTCTTCTTTCTTTATTCAACTTTTCTTCTTTTAATATTTCTCTTTCTTTTATTGTATTTTCATTCCGTTTTTTACTTTCCAGATCCTTATTTATTTGGTATTGTTTTGTTGTCTTTGTTATTGTTGTTAAATGTTGGGGATGCAAGGAAGCGATTAGAATTATAGTAACGAAAGGTTTTCGTTAATGCAGGCGGCAGACACGTGGTCTTAGCGAAAGCGTTTTATAGATGATATCTCTGAGGGGCGGAATCTCATCATAACGGCTCGGTGGGGACAGCTAATACGCACATAATACAATTAGTCCGGGTGTGTTAGGGATATGATTAGAGTATGAACGTACGCCGATGTTTAGACGAAGGCAAATTGGCAGTGCATTGCGTATGGCAGAGCGAATTGAAAGGCTGCAAAAGAGAGAGAGAGAGAGAAGAGAGAGAGAGAAAAAAAGAGAGAGAAAGAAAAACAAAGAGAGAGATGAAAAAGAAGATTTAAGAGAGAGTGAATAAGAAATTGTGAATGTAAGAAAGAAAAAAGAGACAAAAGAAAAAAGAAAGAGTGAAAAGTATTATTGAGATAAGAACAAAAAACAAAAGTGTGATTAACTTCGAAAAAAGAATGAAAAACTGAGAAAGAAAGAAAGAAAGAAAGAAAGAAAGAAAGAAAGAAAGAATGGTGTAGAGGCTCATCCGTTGTTTTCTGTTTAGGATGTGGTTTCCGGCTTTCTCTTTTCCAATCTATTCACTCTTACGTAGCCCCCTGCACACCAGTGGCCTTGCTTGGGGTGAGGTGATTAAAAAAAAAAGTTAGTTTCGGATAGAAATCGTTTATTAAAGTCAAAAGGAGGTGTAGAGTGGGAGAGAGATCATATGTGTGTGTGTGTGTGTGTGTGTGTGTGTGTGTGTGTGTGTGTGTGTGTGTGTGTGTGTGTGTTTGTGAA
>JBBBDQ010002204.1:602500-637500 GCA_037127315.1 Ascarosepion bandense | reverse complement strand
ATATCTAACCTTGATTAGCAACCAATCTAAGAGAAGGACAAATGTCAACCCCCCCCCCCCACCATCACCACCACCACAAACACACACAAATACACAGGTACAGGTGTTGGGGGAATTATGTTAATCAAATGAATGTACACATAATATAGCGGTTAGTTTGTGTAGAAAGTATAAACTATGTACTAAACTATGTACTAAACTATGTACTAAATTCAAATTTTTGTATAAATGCTCTTGGGAAAGGTAATATTCTCTTCTGAGATCTTTAGCCTTGATTAGCAACTGGCCTAGAAGAAGGATAATTCTGAATTCAAAATGTTTTTTTTTTTCATTAGGCTGGCAAATCTGCACCCTCTTAATATGAAAAAGTAATAAAATAATTTATTCAGTTACAGAAGAGGATAAAGTACAAATGAAGCGAGCGTTTCTATGACGTGGATCTTTTGGATATATTAGTAAAGAAAAATGAATGTTTCACTGAGGTCGCCCGTCTAATAAAAGTTAAAATTCCCAAAACAAGTTATTATCAGATAACAAGGACAGGTATTATGAACCGACACACAAGCAATATATTAAAAACAATAACGGAAGTATATTCTGAAATCTGTACTAATATCAATCAATTTATAGCAGTTTTATTATGATATATATATATAATTTTAAACATGTCAGATTAAATAAAATGCTAACATTACGTTTGCTTATTTTTAAAAAAATCCATTCATACTCACGGATAATCTTTCAATTAAAAGATTTCAGAAATGAGCTGTAACGTTGACAGACGTTATTTTTATTCATTTCTTAAGATACCCAAATACTTTCAACCTCTTTCTGAAGTCATCTTCAGGGGTGTGACTTATAGTAACAAATGTAACCTGGAATTATATACATAATTGTATGTATGTGCTTATATATATATATATATATATATATATATATATATATATATATATACAGTTGCTGTTCTACTTTGGTTGTTTGCATAATAAAACTTAAAATTCAGAAAACAAATTATTAGAAATTTATTTTATAATAATAATATAAGCAGAAACTCAAGCAATATGTTACTCATTCAAATATATGCATGTATTGAAATTTTTAACATCATTTTGTTAATACCTGTTTGGTTATGAAAATGTTGACATGTATAGTAAAAGCTGATATCGTGTAGCAATAAATATAAAAGATATTTATTAAAATTTGTTTTCATCATTTCACCAAAAACAAGGCAATAAAGCCACTAAGACACAAGGGATTTACCGAGTGTAAGTGAACGTGAGAAAATATAATATTAAGGAGAAAAAAGCAATAAAAGTACAAGAATGATGAAGACAGAAGATAACGATTGACACTGCGTTTAAATTTTGAAGATCCAACTTAATAAGGAAGCAAGAAGCCGGGAGAGAATACCACAAGCGTGTAGTGCGATAGAAGAAACTGTTAACATAGAACTTACGGTTACATTTTGCTATTTTAACTATAAAATGCTTAGCTAAATACACTGATACATTAAATAAAAGTCACATAGTTATTTTATTAATTTTCCAAGTTGAGGTAGAGTAATGATGTCTTGCTCACTATCTGAGTCGATATTCATGTTTCTGACGCTAGTAGAATATAAAACATACGCTTTATTTACTTAGCTTAGTATGATAAAAAGTTATAATTGTGAAACAAACAGCAAAATTCCAAGTCACTCCACATGCAAATTGGTTACAGGGCCAAAGAACTAGACGTGATCGAAAGCAGAACGGTAAGGATTACTCATGAGAGATCGTGAAAAGGTTTAGAATGAGGGGAAAAATAAAGAAAGAAACTGTTAAAAATATAAGAAAACTGAAAATATATCTTCATGCTAATTTTGGTATATAAAACGCCAGTGGAACTCTGTAAGAAGAAAATGATTGTGAATAATAAATTATCGATTACTGTATGAAAGGTCTTGACATGTTCCAGACTGTTCATGTCCAATACTTTAACGGTCCTATATTACGCTTATATATATATATATATATATATATATATATATATATATATATATATATATAGATAGATAGATAGATAGATAGATAGATAGATGTCAAGTCCGTAAACGGCGAGGAAAATCCAACAAGATCAACTTAATATAAAATATTAAATGTTATATCTATATAGAGAGCTTAATAGATGTTATCCAGAGCAATATGATATTTATAAAGGAAAACTCAACGCGTCATTTCAATTGGTTATTTAAATGGCATGTTGAGTTTTCATTTATATATATATATATATATATATATATATATATACTAATCATCCACATATATATTTTCTAAACATATACTGTTAAATATAAGAGACAATTAATGCCTATTATGTTTAATCATGAGCCGTTTTAAACATCGTATTTTGGTTTTAATTTCAGTTGAAAATAAAGACAAAATTCTTTTGAATGACTTAGTATATGTTTTAACTAGCTTATTCATCAGTATGCGAGAATAATCTTAATTTTTATATGAATTGAGCCAGATTTTCATAAGAGAATTTATATTTGCGGAAACTGGACATTTTCGTAACTCGTTTTTGTATATGTTATCATTATTATTAAAATTAAAATTCAACAATTTGGACTCAAACAATCTGAATTTCTAATTTAATACATCATTATTAATATACAGAGTATTGTTCTGAATAGGTAGTTTAGAAAAATATTCTTGCTCATTGGAAAGTTAGATCGAAAAGATTAAAAGAAAGAACTGACGAATATAACTATATCTATCTATCTATCTATCTATCTATCTATCTATCTATCTATCTATCTATCTATATATATATATATATATATATATATAAATGGATATGTATCTCTCTCTCTCTCTCTCTCTCTCTCTCTCTCTCTCTCTCTCTCTCTCTGCGTTTGGGCGTCTCCGTTCTAACGAACCCTACTCCTCCGAAAAACTTGACCCAATTTCAACCAAAGTTGGTCACTTGCCGTTCAAGACATGAACCTTTGAGGTACTCAAAAATTTTTCTCGAGTCGATTTATCACCGAAACGCTTACAATTTACGAACATTTTTACTCCGAATCGCACAATCCAAATTCAACCAGAATCGGTACCTTGTAGATCAAGGTCCGAACATTTGATGCACACAATTGTTTTTCAAATTAATGTACAGGGTTTGTAAAAAATCAACAGCAAACATAATTTCGGTTAGTCTTTTGTGAACCTTTATGCATTTGTCCAAGACGCTTCACTCAAACTCAACCAAAATCGACTCACTGGTAGATCAAGAGTTGATGCCTTGATATGCGAACAAAAAGTTCAATTGATACACAGGATGTGGCAAAAATTAATAGAAAATAATGCTTTTTGCGATTGTTTATTTCTTTGAAACGCTTAGTTGTATTCAAACAAAGATCAGGTCTTTTTTGCAACTTCTACCTTATCGTATGCCATAACAACTTCACCTTTTCTATAAGGTGCCAACCACTCCGACTTTGCAGAGACAATGCGTTTACTTCTTTGTCACAACGTCATCGCATCAAATTACAGGCTTCTGTAACGCCTGTCCCCGTTCTTTCAATTGTACATACATCATTTCCGTTTATTGACAAAATTGACCAAGAATGAATCCCGTTTTAGAAATACAACAAAAAGCAATAATTACTTCGCATCTTTTTAGACTTACGCGACACGGCAACCTCATGCTAGAGCTTTTTGAACAAGCACTTGACTTTACCGTTTCAGCAGAACCATTAAAAACACCCGAGCAACGCCGGACTATACGGCCAGTTTCCTATAAAAGACACCTGAAATGACCTTGTTGATTCAACAGTCCCTATTCAAACATTCTGTGACGTTAATGAATGTTGAAAATTCCCGAGGAAGAATGGTGGGTGCAGCGGTCAAAATGTGTTGAATGAGACATTAAAAATAAAGAAACTGGCCCGAAAGACTCAATGTATAATACTAGTGAGAAATCATCTCAGAAATTCGACTCTAATAATAGACATTCCACAGCCGTTGATTGGTAACCGACTATAATAAAATGAACTAAAAATGAACTTAATCTTCATAATATATAAAAAAAAAAGTTGTATGCAATGTCAATACAGACATGTGCGTACTAACACGTTAGTGTCTGTACTAGTGGGAAAAAAAGTTAAATTTAAACATAAAAAACTAGTAAAAATGGCAAAGAAATAAAACTTTGCAAACCTATAGACAGAAAGTAAGGAAGCCCGAAAAGTTAAACACCAAGAAAATACTTACATAAACTTTTACTTTTTAAAGTAACAGTGTGCAGTGAACAAAATAGAATAAATAAATATGTTTGAAAAAAAAAAAAACTATTCTTTCTGAAAAGTCGGAAATATTACTGACGGCGTCTCATAATTCTGTCTAAACGTGTCGCGCGAGAGAAGGAAGAAAGGAAGGAAAGAATGAAGGAAAAGAGAAAAAAGAAAAGAAAAAAGAAATGAACATACAATATTCAATAAAATTGGAGTACATGAGTTTCCAATGCTTGCTTTCACGCAAAATCCTTAAAATCTACAAGCACCAAAGAAAAGTGAAGTTTCACCTCAGGTAAACCAAGATTTTTCCGAGAAGAAAGACGTTGTTAACGTCACTAAAAATTAAAACATTTGAAGAAAATTATTTTTTAACTCAATTTTATATATGCAGCAAGTCGAAGAGACGGTTTTATTTACGCCGCCCCAACACCACCACCGACAACGCCACCACGATGTAACAAGATGTAAAGGAACGCCTACTGGAAAGCGTCTACAAACACGTGTTTACTCGCGCTTTTACAGAAGAAAAAAAAATGGCCCCCTGAGCACGATTTCATGCACTGTGAAGTAATGAATTTGAGAAAGATAGATGTTCGTTTTCACAGAGCCTGCAACTTTATTATACTATGATAATGATGTGAATGATAGTAATAATGCTTACCTTTTTAATTTCGCAGCATTTGATGGTTAAATGCAAATAATAAGAATGTTCTGTACTTGCGCCAAATGAATATAAAAATCGTCCCGATAGAGTAGGACAATTTGTACACTGGACAATATGCAAAGACTTTGGAAGAGATGTTAACAAACGCTGATATAAACATCGCTCAGCACCGGTTACAGAAGTAGATGACAATACAATTTTATGGAATTACACCATCTTTAGGGACAGGAAGAATAAAGCAAACAAACCGGATATAACAGTCAAACACAAAAAAGAAAAAAAATATTTCCTACTAATTGATATAGTTTGCCCAGTAGACTGTAAAATAGAAACCAAGGAATTTGAAAACAAAAAAACTATCGAAGTTATATAAAACTGGAAATCAAAATAAAAAAATAAGGAAATTGAAAACAAGAATAGTACCACTTATAATAGGTGTGTTTGGGATAATAAAAAAAATAGAAACACAACAACACATTAAAAAAATCTCTGGAAGTCCCAGCTTAAGAGAAATAAAAAAATTTGTCTTGATAAGTACTGCCCAAACACTAAGAAGGATTTTGTCCAAGTAACGTTAGTAATGTTATGAGAGTCAGAAAAACAAATCATGAAATGTAGCCATAACAACACACTACCTGCCTTAGGTCTTCCCGTGGACTTAGTAGTTAGTGTGGCCATAGCAGAAATCGAATAAAAAATAAAATAATAATAATAATAATAATAATAATAATAATAATAATAATAATAATAAGAAGAAGAAGAAGAAGAAGAAGAAGAAGAAGATCTGGAAAATTTCAAAAGAAATGGAGATTAGAGATAAGATCAAGACAGTCTAGATCACGATATTATTGGGGCAGAGCAAAAGTACTGAGAAAATTACTACAGATTTCAGATTTGTTATTTGATTCTCAGTCAAAGCCAAAGGATATCTCTGGTGTGAAAATAATAACAATAATAATAATAATAATAATAATAATAATAATAATAATAATAATAATAATAATAATAATGGATAATAATGGATAATAATATCATGATAATAAAATTGGATAATAATAATAATAATAGTAAAAATAAAGGTGCGTGATAATAACAAAAATAAATAAAAAATAATAAATAATAATTTTAATAGTAATAATACACATAAAAAGTGCGATTTATGGAAAGAAAAAGAAAAACAGTTATTCTATATTTCTTTTCTTAAATCGAGCTCGCTTGTAAGTGTTGCAAAATTAGAAGAGTTACAGCTTTTTTTGTTTGTTTAATAATAATCATTTTGAATAATAATAATAATAATAATAATAATAATAATAATAATAGCAACAACAACAAAAGTTGGTGGCAAGAAATTTTAATAAAAACAATAATATTAAATTCTTAAGAAAGTTAGCTTACTTTTTATCTACAACAAATATATCAATTCTATGCCTTTAAACAATTATTTTTATAGCTAAGTAGTTTCATATGTGCGTTGTGGTGCATTGGATATCGACTCGGAACGAAAAATCGGGGAGCCGATTTCGAATTCCAGCCGAATTCATTGCATTCACTTACGCGCAAATACCCTTGGGAAAGGTATCAATCAGTCTCTTCCTTCCAGTTATGGGTTAAATAGCAGGACAGATTGGTTTCTATAGCCTTGGCTGGCAACCACTCTATTGAAGAAAGCAATGGCAACCTACTGCGGGATAATCTTCTGCCCAGGCAGTTATGTCTCTTTCGAGACAAGATCGCCCAGGTGTGTATCACGTATGGCACTTAACTGACTGGGTTTCATGCAACATATGCCAGTATATAAGTTTATATTATTCTAAATCAAGGCCACGGTTCAAAATAAAGGTAGTAGTAATAGCAATATTTACTTGCTGACCATTATTTCAAGGCAATGTTTATATTCACCAAACATAATTTTCCCTGGTAAAAGGCCAGAATTTAGGAAAATCTGATGATGGTCTGAATATGAATTTACAAAGCCTTGCACCATAGTTAGTGAAAGATATATATATATATATGTATATATATATATATATATAAGTTTGGGTAGGTATCCCCCCCCCCCAAAAAAAACACTATTCTTAAAAAGTTCTCAATACGAAGTAAAGCGAATAATTTGGATATCTATATGCTTAGTGTCGAAACAAAATTGGTATTTTTGTAGTGATATTATAACAAATTTATGTTATAAATTCTTAACACACACACACACACACACACACACACACACACACACATATGCTATATATATTATATTATTTATATATTATATATGCGCGGTACTTATTTGAAAGCGTCCAATATCAGAGATAGAGCTAACATATTTAGAACATCTAATTATAATATATATATATATATGTATGTATACACACACACACCCACACACACGCACACACACACACACACATATATATATATATATATATATATATATATATATATATATATATATATATAAGCGTTTCACCTCAAGCTATGTATTAAAATTCTAAAATGCAAATGGCTACCGAGTGTTAGAGAATATGAGAAAAAAAAAAGATATTATTTAGGAGCGAGAACAAGAAAAGAACAAGATTGACACTGCACTTAAATTGTAAGGTTTCTAGTGCGACAGAAGAAACAGCATAAACCTTACAGTTATATCTAGCCTTTCCAACTATAAAACAATGAGATCTTACCACTAATGTAGGACTAAAAATTCTTGTATATGTACTAAAGAGGAAAGCTCATAAGAACAATTAGCATGAAAATTTTCTTATAGAAGAGTCACGAAGAAGCTACCTGTTGAATGTAAGTAAATATTTAATAATAATAATAATAATAATAATAATAATAATATAAACATATATATTATATTATATATTATATATATACTAATATATCATATTTTATAAACTAGAATATATATATACATGTACAACTTATATATATATATATATATATATGTATGTATGTATGTATGTATGTATACCTACACAATATATATATATATATATATATATATATATATATATATACATACCTACATAATATGTACATATATGTATATACAAACATAAATATACACATATCATATGATATATATTATATAGTATATAATATATGTATTTATTTTTTATTCATATATTCATATATTATAAATATCATATTTTGTTTAACAAGTCGAATATTCTTTCTTCTTTTATTCCCTATCCTATTCTCTGATGCAGCTTTAATAAAAGTGAAACATGTCAGATTGACAAAACATTTCCTATTTGTTCTTTATTTTATCATATATTTCTTTCTTCTTTTTCTCTTTATCTCATTCTCTGATGAAGCTTTAATAAAAGTGAGACATGTTAGATTGATAAACGATTCGTATTTGTTCTTTATCGTATAAATAGAAATATTCTTAGTTCTTAAGCTATAAAATAAGATATATTATAAAACATCTGGGTTGAATATGAAAAATGGCGTTGCTTTTATCTGGTGAGGTAGTGATTTGAATAGCTTGGTGTGTTATGAGCTTCTGCAAAATCAGACATTGAATTCAAAAACGTATTCTTCTCAATTGGACCGGTTATAGGAAACAATCGATAAAATGCTTCCGTAATTTACCAATCGGAAATACGTCGTTTTTTATCAAGACACAGTTAGCTTAACGTCTCTTTACAGACCTGGCAAAAAATTGGTACAATTTGGCTAGCATATCATACTACCCTGTTCTACTCAGTCAGTTAAGTGATCTACGCTTGGGCGATCATGTTTCTTTCGGGGCATGACTGACTGGGCAGAAGATTATCTCGCAGTAGATTGCCATTTCTTTCTGCGTTAGACTGGTTGCCGGCCAAAGCTATATAACCCAAGCTGTCCTGTTATTTAACCCATAACTGGAGGGAAGAGACGGATTAATACCTTTCCCAAGGGTATTTGCGCGTAAGTGAATGCAAGGAATTCAACTGGAATTCGAACCCGACTCCCCGCTTTTTGACCTTAATCTTAATGGAAGTAACTATAACATTCCGCGTGCCTGTAAAATCCACTTAGACTAGTTTACCAAATAGAATGATAACAAGATTTGGGAGGAGAGAATCATGAAAACGGCGAAAGATGAAAGAACAAAATGGCACATATAGTTTGATGAATCTATGTAGAAATATCTAAATATTAATTTTAAAATTCAGTTAAAACGCTCCAAACCTTTTGAACCGGCTCTATAAAACATTGCATAAATCCATTAATTATATTTTGAACACACACACACACACACACACACACACACACACACACACACACACACACACATATATATATATATATATATATATACGATTGGACTTTCTAGAGAAGAAAATTTTAAAAACAGTTTACACTTCAGCGATATATGCATTACTTATCAGGAATGCATTGAGTTCTTTCGATGACTAGTAAGTGTGTATACACTTCTTATAAAGAACACGTTAAAAATTTCCTTCGCTGATTCCATGCGGTATGGCTTAGTTGTGTAGCGACCCGGACAGACACCAAATAGGTTAAGTTTCGATCCCGGCCAGAACCAAGTGGATTTGTCTAGCCACACTGATGAGCTGTGATACAGCGAATCATGCTTGTATGTGGATGACCACTATATATATATTACAGGACTTTTCTATAGTATTAAATTTCACATATTTCTTATATTTCATATATATATATTATATTTCATATATATGTATATATATATTATATTTCATATATATATGTATATATTACAGGACTTTTCTATAGTATTAAATTTCACATATTTCTTATATTTCATATATATATATATTATATTTCATATATATTTATATATATATTATATTTCATATATATATATGTATATATTACAGGACTTTTCTATAGTATTAAATTTCACATATTTCTTATATTTCATATATATATATTATATTTCATATATATATATGTATATATTACAGGACTTTTCTATAGTATTAAATTTCACGTTTTTCTTATATTTCATATATATATATATTATATTTCATATATATGTATATATATATTATATTTCATATATATATGTATATATTACAGGACTTTTCTATAGTATTAAATTTCACATTTTTCTTATATTTCATATATATATATAAATATATATATATTATATTTCATATATAAGAAATACCTGAAATTTTATACTACAGAAAATTCATGTAATATAAAAATATAGGAAATGCGGGAAATCTATAATATGTAATATTACATGAAGTCTATTTTATATTACATTATAGTGAATCGCTGAAATATGAGAAATATGAAGAATTATAGAAAATCAATGCAATATAATATTGCAGAAGTGAGTTATGGCCCACATCATTGTAGCATTTGAAATCGATCTGAAGACCGTTAAAAAAAACTCATATGATTGAAAATTGAGTACAAAACAAATATATTCTTTAATCTAGAGGTTTTTGTACATATATGTATCTATATAAATATGTTTCACACTCCACTCACATCTATTGAACAGGTGAAGAGGCTCATCCCTTGTTTCCTGTTTAGGATGCGATCTCCGGTTTTCTCTTTTCCAATCTTTTCACTCTCTTTTATTTTTTTTCAGTTGGAATAGATAGACTAAACTATCGCCCGGTTCACACTCCACCCACATCTATTGAACAGGTGAAGAGGCTCATCCCTTGTTTCCTGTTTGGGATGCGGTTTCCGGCTTTCTCTTTTCCAATCTTTTCACTCTCTTTTTATTTTTTATTTTTTCTCAATTGGAGTAGATAGACTAAACTATCGCCCGGTTCACACTCCACCCACGTCTTTTGAACAGCTGAAGAGGCCCATCCCTTGTTCCCTGTTTAGGATGTGGTTTCCGGCGTTCTCTTTTCCATTCTTTTTACCCTTACGTAGCCCCCTGCGCATCAGTGGCGTTATCGCCTTGCTGGGGGTGATATGATTAAAAAACAAACAAAAAAAAACCAACATTCTTGCGGACGAGCATATTAGCAGGCTACAAACCATTTACAGATTAATTATTACTACCGCTACTCGTGGCAATGAATACATAAATGTCTTATTTGTTTTTTTTATCTATTAACTAAGCCAAAAGTTGCTCTTAAAAGATTTACAGTTATTTATGATTTCAAAATACAATAATACGATTGGATAAGAAAATAAATAGAATTTACATCGAATTAAAAAGATTTAACGATTATGTGCCTCTCCAAAATAAAGGATTTAATTAAATCAATTCTATTTATCAGAAAGATTTGAATTTTTTTTTTAAATCAGTTTTCAACAAAAGATAAATAGAGGAAAAAAATAAACAGAAAGTTCCCCAAAGAACCACAAAGCTTATATATAAATCGACCAGTGGTCATTGTTTGAGGAGTCATTTTAGGATATGTTGCTTGATTAAGTTGACCCAAATCGACTTGACTACACGTTGCCAAGAAGAAAAGTATTACACACATATACACACACAAACACACACACGCGTGTGCGCGCGCGCAAACGCGCATGCATATATATGGTGGGGGGGTTAGAGGATGTGCATTAGATTTATCAAATTTCCAGACATACATACACAATGTGATAGTTTGTTCTTCTTTCGATGAGTAGTGTATCTGCAAACTTTGAAGTCGGTAGGATAAGTCATTTGAACATTTCTTTGTGTATTGATTTTTGTCGCGTTACTTTTTTTTATAACGAGCATTTTGTTTACAAAGTCTACTTGACTCTGAACACATTAAATTCTAGTAATTTACTGGACTACATGTTTTGTTAGGCGTTAATGATATGTGTTATTTTTGCTGTTAAGATAGATAGATAGATAGATAGATAGATAGATAGATAGATAGATAGATAGATAGATAGACATGAAGAAACAGTGATAGATAGATAGATAGATAGATAGATAGATAGATAGATAGATAGATAGATAGATAGATAATGAAAAGATTGAAATAGATAGATAGATAGATAGATAGATAGATAGATAGATAGATAGATAGATAGATAGATAGATAGATAGATAATGAAAAGATTGAAATAGATAGATAGATAGATAGATAGATAGATGGATAGATTGAAATAGATAGATAGATAGATAGATAGATAGATAGATAGATAGATATGAACAGACTGAGATAGATAGATAGATAGATAGATAGATAGATAGATAGATAGATAGATAGATAGATAGATAGATAATGAACAGACTGGTATATATATAGAGAGAGAATGAGTGACGGAGATATGAACAGACTGAGATAGATAGATAGATAGATAGATAGATAGATAGATAGATAGATAGATAGATAGATAGATCCAAAAGAATATTAATACTGTTGTCTAAAATGAGATGAAGGTAAATATACATATCATGAAAGAATATTAGTATTCTAATAAAGAAATAACTGCTGGCATGGAGATAAACGCTCGCAAATAAATAATATAAATAAATCATGTATACACAAACGTAATATATTTATAAATATTAAAAGATATATACATATATATATATATATATATATATATATATCTACATATATATATATATATATAGTAATATAACAGTTTGCACCTGTACGCATGGTTTCCGCTTTATAAGTAGGCGCATGCGCAGTTGAAACGTTGGAGTTGAGATAAAACAGACGATACAGATAGGTAAATCAGGAACAGAAAGAAAGAGAGAGCGAGAAAGAGCAATGATAGAATGAGATAAATATTATAAAAAAATAAGATAAATGCGTGATAACATTTTATTTTATTTCTTTTCTTTTCTTTTTTTATTTTATTTTGTGGTCACTAACATCATTTAAAAAATTAAACCGAATCTCAAGACACATTCAAAAAAATCTTCTCTGAACATCACTGTAGTGGCAGATGTTCTCTGTTTAATCTAACAATTGCTAATCGGAGAGATCTGTGGAAACGCCAATCTATCGTACTTAAATTTCAAAATTTTAGCTGCCACTGCAATCAACAACTGAAACAATAGAGAAAATTGTTTAAATGAACCAAAGAAAAATTAATTACTGCATTTGAGGTATGGGTACACATGCAAACGCTTATATATATATATATATATATATATATATATATATATATATATATATATATATATATATATGTATGTATGTATGTATGTATGTATGAGCATGCGGTGTAGATATAGAAGAATTCAAAAGAGTATCCTGTACATACAGTGGTAGGATAATTCTCTAAGAGAGCTCTAAATATATATGTATATAAATACATATATAGCAAAGATAAGAAAAAAATCAGGAAATAGGGCTATACTTTCGATTTACCATGAAATAACGTGTCTACCTAACTTTTTTCTTATATATATACAGAGTGAGAAAGTAAGTGTTTGTTCTAGAAAATTACGCGCGTGCACACACACACACACACACACACACACACACACACACACACACACATATATATATATTGAGAAACAGAGAGATAAATATAGCAATTAAGTGAGAACGTCCCTCGAGAAAGTTTTACTCACACATTCACACAGTTATTGTTTATATATATATATATATATATATACTCACACACACACACATACACACATTACCGGGCATAATTATTAGACCACCTCATATATAAAGAAATGATATATTTCATGTTATTTTTAGTATTTACTGCTAAGTGTATAATTCTAAATGAAAATATAATTTTTTTTTTTGTTATCATTACTTTGCAAAATTTTGCAAGGCAAGGAAGCAAAGATGAACTCGTCCGAATCACCCTAAATTTTCTTCATTCTTTCATTGATGAAACTGCAATATAGGTAATTACTAAATATTTATAAATTTATTTGATGCATCAGAATAAGTAATAGCTACTACGAAATCGTACATTTTTTCGACATTGTATTCTTCTTCATGTGCTGTGTTCCTTCAGGACGTAGGCGATCATGCACTTCCACTTGGGTTTGTCTCTTGTCGCTCCAGATATTTTGCCTCTGACTATCTCTCCCAAACCTCACTCTGCCATGTATTTGCTCAAGCTTATCAAATATGTCACGTGCTTTTTTGTTCTCTCTCTCTTTCCTTCTATCTGTCCCGTGAATATTAAATTCTCCTGGCCTTTCTTTCTTTTTACATGTTTCAGGAATCTGTCTCTCCTGATGTTACGTATGAGTTTTCTTTTCGTTTGCGTTCTCTCCAACACAGTTCACATGCTAAGTCCATTATATATATATAGATTGATTTATGTTTTATATATTTTGAATAACATGAGGCTTTGGATTTCACCATTTTCTTTTAATTATATAGTGGTCATGTATCCTGGTTTAGTGCCTGAATAATTTCCCTAACAGAACTAAACGCGTCGGGTAACATAAAGTTTCCTTTTATTTTTATTCTCATATATATATATATATATATATATATATATATATGTAATCAAATTATAATATGTATATAGTCAGATAATATAAGGCATATAAGTAAGTATATATATATATATATATATATATACTTAGCTCCGATGAATGAGGGCATCATAACGGTGTTCCCATGAAACTTCAAAGTCGGCATGAACCTGCTCAGTTAAAATGACAAATTTTTTGCTCTAAAACTATCAACGCTCTATTTCCATCCCAATATCGAGATCTTTACGATAAAATTGCCAAAATAGCGCTTATCAGTCAGTCAGTTAAGTGCCATACGTGATACACGCTTGGGCGATCATGTCTCTTTCGAGACATGAGTGACTGGGTAGAAGATTATCCCGCAGTAGGTTGCCATTGCTTTGTGCGGTAGACTGGTTGCCGACCAAGGCTATAGAACACAATCTGTCCTGTTATTTAACCCATAACTGGAAGGAATAGACGGATTAATACCTTTCCCAAGTGTATTTGCGCGTTAGTGAATGCAATGAATTCAGCTGGAATTTGAACTCTGCTCCCTGAGTTCTCGTTCCGAACCGATATCCAATACACTACAATCAGTAAAACTACTAAAAACAGCACCAAACATTATCATAACTCAACGCTTTATATATATATATATATATATATATATATATATATATATATATATTAAACGGTGTGTGAAAAATTCTCTGTCCGATTTGCTTTTCTAAATCAGAATTTCCGCAACAGATATTAGAATGCTTTTAAACCAATTAAAAAAAGACCATTGTGATATACCGTGTGTGTTAAAACTGCATGCTGGATACGCGGAATAGCGAATTTGTTTCTTTGTGCCTCGTTTCTACAGGAGAGAGAGAATTATGACTCTCCCCAACTTTCTAAATCGCATAAACTATTTATATTTGTGTCTTCATTTTATTCCAAACCTATTTCCCACTTTTTAGTTTTTTTGTTTTGTTTTTTTTTACTATTTTTAAGTGTACAACAAAGATTATAACTTGATATTAATCTTGATTCAGTCAGTTAAGTGCCATACGTGATACACGCTTGGGCGATCATGTCTCGAAAGAGACATGACTGACTGGGCAGAAGGTTATCCCGCAGTAGGTTGCCATTGCTTTCTGCGGTAGACTGGTTGCCGACCAAGGCTATAGAACCCAGTCCGTCCTGCTATTTAACTCATAACTGGAAGGAAGAGACGGGTTAATACCTTTCCCAAGGGTATTTGCGCGAAATACAGGTCTAATAAATACCTAATTTTTTTAATGCTATGGCTACTGAGGGATGTCCACTTACGCTTACTCTTTTCAAATGAATATTTTCTCGGTGAATCAACTTTAGTCATTTCCAATAAAATGTTATGTTTATCTTATATCGCTCGGTGGAAACTAAATATTTGGATGTTAGAATTTTAAAAATTTACACGTACGCGTTTATGCAAGAAAAAAGATAAAAACAAACATACTTATTGATGATTAATTGCAATATTGTTGAGTTTTATTTCTTCGTCAGAAATAAACTCACATTTATGTTTAATAACATGGCTATTATTTATAATTTGAAGATATTTTTCATTAGATTTTAGACGTGTAAAGTGTAAAATACTATTGTTTCAAATTCAACTGAAAATAATACATCTGTGAGTTTTGTTCAGTTATATCTATCTATCTATCTATCTATCTATCTATCTATCTATCTATCTATCTATCTCAGTCTGTTCATATCTATCTATCTATCTATCTATCTATCTATCTATCTCAGTCTGTTCATATCTATCTATCTATCTATCTATCTATCTATCTATCTCAGTCTGTTCATATCTATCTATCTATCTATCTATCTATCTATCTATCTATCTATCTATCTATCTCAGTCTGTTCATATCTATCTATCTATCTATCTCAGTCTGTTCATATCTATCTATCTATCTATCTATCTATCTATCTATCTATCTATCTATCTATCTATCTATCTCAATCTGTTCATTATCTATCTATCTATCTATCTATCTATCTATCTATCTATCTATCTATCTATCTATCCCTATCCCGTCTGTTCATATCTATCTATCTATCTATCTATCTATCTATCTATCTATCTATCTATCTATCTATCTCAGTCTCTTTAATATCTATCTATCTATCTCAGTCTCTTTAATATCTATCTATCTATCTATCTATCTATCTATCTATCTATCTATCTATCTATCTATCTATCTCAGTCTCTTTAATATCTATCTATCTATCTATCTATCTATCTATCTATCTATCTATCTATCACACACACGCTCATTCGGGCACGCTCACACACACCAACACACAAGTACAGAAATTACATTTGCACCTTATTCTGTAACTACCAACAATCTTTACTTGTGATACTTTTATCAATTTTTTTAGATTTTAAATTTGCAGATAACTTTAAAGGATAAACGAGGCATTTTGAAAATATTTCCAATTTTGGCTTAGAATTAAGACCTCGTGTTGAAACTGAAGAACGTCTCCTGGCTGGTAGGGATCATCAGCTGCTGAATTATTAGCAGCCAGTGAAAAGGTATTGTTAAATACCCACCCAGAATCTTTTGTTACAGTCAAGTGAAATAACCCTCAAGCATATAATAATTAAGTTATAAGGTCGAGAGCAACGCGTACAATAACAAGTTTTCCCTTTAAACCATGGGTCACATACCATAGCCCAGCAAAATCATCCAGGGCTCGTAGATTTTCTGTTAAAATTTCCTTCTCTTAGGTAGATACCTGAGCCAAGTATAGCATCCGCCATCGCATTAACTGAGACTTCTCAAAGTATCAGGGAATTTTTTTTTTTTTTACAGAAAACGATTGCTGATTAGACCTTTTTTATTTACTGTAATGTTTTAACTAGAATGTGCTTTTTGGTGCAGTGGATATCGGCTCGGAACGAGAAAGCAGGGTGCCAAGGTCGAATCCCAGTTGAGTTCCTTGCATTCACTTACGCGCAAATACCTTTAGGGAAGGTATTAATCCGTCTCTTCCCTCAAGTTATGGGCTAAATAACAGGACAGATTGGCTTCTGTAGCCTTCGTCATCAACCAGTCTACCGCAGAATGTAATATCATCCTACTGCGGGATAATCTTTTGCTCAGTCACTCATGTCGCTTTTGAGACATGATCGCCCAAGCGTGTTTCACGTATGGCACTTAACTGACTGACTTTTAACTTATTATAAATTGCGTCAGCCATTTTTATCTTCATGCAACGTGTTTACTTCTTTCACGTACCGTTATGTTATGATTAAAGAATGAAGCCTGTGGGTCGCAGCGAGGACTGTCCCTATTCAAACCTTGTGGACTAGCGCTACACAATCACAAGCCAAATAACAGAAACCATGCCACTTAAGGACTTTTAACAACAGAAACAACTAAAATGGATAATAGCCCATGTACTGCGGTTCGTCGGTGAGGATCAATGTTTATTATCTCTTCTGAGTGCCTCACTTCCTACCCGCCAGCCGGTTTGGAAGCAATGACCAGCTAAACTAGCTTTTGACCAGCTTTGACAAGCATTGACCAGCTAAAGCTAGCTTTTGACCAGCTTTGGCAAGCAATGACTAGCTAAGACCAGGTTTTTACCCAATTACTGCGTAAGCGGAGTTTGGGTAATATTTGACCAGTGGCCTGAGCGTACGTGCTTAGGTTCTCCACGTTAAAAACTGATTTTGTGTCACAACTCGCTCCAGTGGAGGAGTAGGGTAAATCTAGGATAATAAAAACATAATCAAGAAGCTGACATATCACACTACTAAAAACAAAGGTTAGAAAAAAAAAAAAACATCAATACTAGAAAGAATGATAAAAATAGATTTCTCAAATCTATTTTCCTGAAAAATTGTTTTAAGAGAAAGATTTTATAAATTTCAATCGACAATACTATTGACTGTTTGGTCAATGAATGCCAAGTGTTTTCTGATAAGGAAACAGCTAATATTGTCATAATCATAGCCATTTGAAGATATAATAGAGAACTTGTTTGTGTTTATACATACGAGTCATAGCTCTCGTGTTATTTGGAAGTTAATTTATCGGAGGTCATTTACATTTTAAATCTTTACATTTACATTCTCGTGCAAATTAATTGAAAAAATGCTTTACTTTTTCCTTACGGTCAGTTTTAGACCCGCTGGAGTGACAGGGTGTAATCGATTTCTATTTTTTCCTCAAATTAGATCATTTGCAGTGGTGAATTTGTTTTCGAGGTGTATGATGAACTTTGTTTGGCCTTGAAAAATATTGAATCACCCGTGATTGCATCAGATTTTTATCATGCCAAGACACTATTGTCTCGACTCTCAATTATCTGTCTCGCGGCTATTGTCTGTGATGGATGTTACTCCAAGAAAGTTTACGACAATTGTAACGCTGTACGAACATACTAGCAAGCCTTACAGAGAGATCGCTGATATTGTTGGTGTCAGTACTTCAACTATCAGTTAAAGAACTGTCATTTCATCAATGCGAAGAAACAAACTGGATCCATTTGTCTACAACATAAAAAAAAAATTCAATCGGAAGAGGAGAACAACGCCAAGAGATGACATATACGTGATCAGGGAAAGTGTGAAAGATCATAGGAATACATTATTCGGTTTGTTTCAATCAATTTGGACAAATGTATACATGTTTTTTCTTCGTGAATTGAAATGAGCCTTAGTAAATATCTAGTTCAATACCACAGATTAGCTTGTCATTTGCCTGATCATAACCAAATAAGCATGTCACCTACGAGATGATGCATTGTATATGTTCGTTAACAAGAGAAAATGATGAGGGAAACATAGTGGTCGAAGGTGGAGATACTTCTTAAGCTTGGAAAATGAGACAGTCGAGGAAGCTTGGAAAATGAGACAGTCGAGGAAGCTTGTCTGTTACATTGAGACACTTGAGAATACCCTCAATCGGATACCATTCGAGTGGATTGGGACAAGATTTTTCTATACATTTATCAAAATTTGTTACCGTGTCGCGCATATTTGGTTATGTTACATGTGGCTGGTATTGGTCAGTTAATTACTATGCATGATACATACTTAAGCGATCACGGCCCTTTCGAGAAATGACTGACTAAGCAGAAGATTTTCCTACAGTAGGTTGCCATTTCTTTCCGCAGTAAACTAGTTGCCAACCAAGGCTATAGAACCCAACCTGTCTTTATATTCTAGAAGAAAAAAGATGTATAAATACCTTTCCCAACGGTATTTGTGCGTAAGTGAAAACGAATTCGACTGAAATGCGAACTCTGCCCTCCTATTTCTCATTCCGGGCCTGGTATCAATCAGTTAATTGACATACTTGATGCAAG
This sequence comes from Ascarosepion bandense, assembly GCA_037127315.1. Classification (NCBI taxonomy): domain Eukaryota; kingdom Metazoa; phylum Mollusca; class Cephalopoda; order Sepiida; family Sepiidae; genus Ascarosepion; species Ascarosepion bandense. The sequence continues at coordinate 617,869 of JBBBDQ010002204.1, read as the reverse complement.
CTTGGGCGATCATGTCTCTAAAGAGACATGACTGACTGGGCAGAACATTATCGCGCAGTAGGTTGCCATTACTTTCTGCGGTAGACTGGTTGCCAACCAAGGCTATAGAACCCAATCTGTACTTCTATTTAACCCATAGCTGAAAGGAAGAGACGGATTAAAACTTTTCGCAAGGGTATTTGTGCGTAAGTGAATGCAAGGAATTCAGCTGGAATTCGAATTCGGCTCCCCGATTTCTCATTTTTCGAGCCTGGTATACCCATATCAAAATGTGTGTCATAATCGATGTATTGAGCCTCGTTTATTTGAACCCTTAGTTCGAATTAACTTGCTAACATTAGCTGGGTCAATATGAGTACATCTGTATAAAATGTTAAAACATAAGGCAATTTATGCATATACGGCAAAACATATCTACATCTACGAATATATAACATGTCTACATGTGTAGACAACAAGGACTAAAAACAGTATAAGACCAGGCTTCACTAGTTCAATCCATAGCAATTATTTAACTTCATACAAAAAAAAAGAATGAAACAATGAGATAGTTGATTATCTAAGCGCCACTTAGATGTAGAACAAGGGCAAAAGTATGGGACACCCAGTGAGGATCGAACTCACTACTCAGTTGTAATAGCATCTAGCGAGACAAACTTGCTAACCATTACACCACGCCGAGGTGCCCAATAGATGATTTACTAAATGCTGCTTAGATGTGGCACAAGGCCGAATATATCGGGTAACCAGTGAGGATCGAACTCACTATTCAGTTGTAATAGGTTCTAGCGAGACAATCTTGCTAACCGAAGTGCCCGAGATAGATAGATAGATAGATAGATAGATAGATAGATAGATAGATAGATATTAACAGCTTAGAATAGATAGATAGATAGATAGATAGATAGATAGATAGATAGATATTAACAGCTTAGAATAGATAGATAGATAGATAGATAGATAGATATTAAAAGCTTAGAATAGATAGATAGATATTAACAGCTTAGAATAGATAGATAGATAGATAGATAGATAGATAGATAGATAGATAGATAGATAGATAGATAGATAGATCTGAACAAATGAAGATATATACTGACAGGATTAGAAAGAAAGAAAGAAAGAAAGAAAGAAAGAAAGAAAGAAAGAAAGAAAGAAACTGTGATAAATATGAGCACTATGAGATACATGAAAGACAGAAAGTAATAAAGAAATGAAGACAGAAAGAAAGAAATACAGATAATTAGATTTGGATATAAGTGCCCAGTATCTAAAGAACTATCATAATGTAAAAACTCCATGGATTTCTGAACTCCCGCAAATCGCAAAATACTTTTTGGTAACCATCTAGAGCCACTAAAATTAATATAACATTTGAATATATTTAAATAAATGTTATCTTATATCTCATCTAGGTAATTAAAAATTTCATTACCTGAGAGATTTTTCATACATTTTATTCCTTTTATTTTTATTTTTGTTGTTTTTTCAGGGGTTAGATGGACAAATAAATTACCCATAAAAATGGTTATCTGAAATTACTCATGAAAATACCCATGAATCTGACCATAAGAATACCTACGAAAAAAAAATCAATATCAGAACTAAGAACCAACGCCGTGCGTAAGTGAATGCAAGCAATTCGACTGTAATTCGAAATTGGCACCCCAATTTGTATATAAGAGTCGATATCCACTACACCACAACGCACATCCGGCTATCATTACCCAGCTAAAACTTACAAGGTCTGTGTATGCACTTAATGCCAATCATATATGGGCTTTAAATATCATATTATTTCGACGTTAAGCTTTACTCAGATAAACACCAAGTCTGTATGTCGCATTTGTCACTTTGTTGCCAAAACATATGCGAGCCAAGAAAGCCATAGTAGAACTCACGAAACTGTCAAGTAAAGGTTAATTTAAAATAGAGGTCATGCTCGAAATTGACAAGACAACAATCATTGTATACATATTTTTAGTAGGACCTGAAAGTCTGGGTACTTCAGGCTGGTAATCGAGTACGTTTGACTATGCTTTGTCTTCATCATCAACAAACTTTTTATTTGATTTTTTGAATTTTTGTGTCTCGGTAATTATTTTATGTCCATCGATTTTTGTTTTCAGAAAGTTTCGAAAACAACAAAAAATTAACACAATTTCTTAAAAGAGTTAACCTTCACACATGCACATGCATATATATATATATATATATATATATATATATATATGTTTGTGTGTGTGTGTGTGTGTGTTTGTAAGCGGGGGCGCAAACCTACATACACTCCTACGCTAATGATAACAGGTGTCCGAAATTAAAATTAAGAACCAAAAATGTTAAGTTTGTTTTCTTTGAGTGAATTATTGAGCATTAAGCCCCATTAGTACGACGCTGATATCTTGAGATTAATTAATTAATGCAGAAGAATTACTGGTTTATAAACATGAAATTGTAAATCAAAATACACTCATTTTTTTTCTATGATTTTTTCTTCGTCTGTTCTCTCCCATATATATATATATATATACTATTATTATTATTATTATTATTATTATTATTATTATTATATATAATAATAATAATATATATATAGAATAATATATATATATATATATATATATATATATATATATATATATATATATATACTGGTGCTGTGTATATCGACAACGAACAACAAATCGGAGAGCGGAATTCGAATTCCAGTTGAATTCGTTTCATTCTCTTACGCGCAAATACGCTTGGGAAAGGTATTAATCGATCTCTTCTCCCTCCAGCTATGGGTTAAATAGCAGGACAGTTTAAGTTCAGTATTTTTGGTTGAAATCCAGTCCACCGCAGAAAGTAGTGGCAATCTGCTACGCGAGAGGTATGAACTGATCTCTTCTCCCTCCAGCTATGGGTTGAATATCAGGACAGATTTGGTTCGGTATTTTTGTTTGGCAACCAGTCCACCGTAGAAAGTAATGGCAACATACCACGCGAAAGGTATGAATCGATTTCTTCTCCCTCCTACTATGGGTAAAATAGCAGGACAGATTGGGTTCCGTTTTTTTTCTTTTTGTTTGTTTGACAACCAGTCTACCGCAGAAAATAATGGCAATCTATGCATGAAAATCTTCTGCTTGATCAGTTATCACTCTTTCGAAACATGATCGCCTACCCGTTTTATCACATATGACACTTATTTATTTATTATTTTTATACACAGGAAAATGTGTCAATGAAACAGTATTAACGTTATATATTCAAATTCATTTAGAAGTCTTTCTAAATTATTTGTACATCTCTCAATGTTAAGGAACGGAAAAACTATATAGGTTGGTAAATGTTTCACATGTTAAAGGGAAATAAAATGAAGTTGTAGTCGTTGCTATTGTTATTGTTTTTAAAACGCTATTTTCCTTTTTTAGGGTAACACACACACACACACATACATACATACATATATATATATATATATATATATATATATATATATATATATATATTATTCGGTATCACCCCTAGTAAGGTCACTAAAACGCAAGGGGTTACATAGTATGAAAAAATTAAGAACAAGAGCACACACACATGTATATATATCAGCCTGTTCATATCTATCTCCATATATGCCTCATTCTATTTGAGTGAATCTCTCATAGTTCATATATATTAATCAAAGACATAAACTAATATATTATCAACATTCCTATACATGCCGAAGAAACGCAATTAATAAACTTCATTTTTACCTAAATTCTGTCTTTTTGACTCCAGCTAATAATTTCATTAAAATACGTTTCTTTTTACTAACTTATTAAGGATCTTCATTAAGTTTATCATCGACACAGCAAAACATTGTGTGTGTGTTTTTTTTTTCTAAATGGAGTAATCCGAATACATAAAAACAAGAAAAAAATGAGTTCATATATCAGAGTAATATCCATAAGTGTTATAACAGAAGACGGAAAGTGCGACACAGAGACTCGAATGCAAATTGGCATGGCGAAGGAAGTATTCCAGAAGTTGAGTAAGGTATTAAGAAACAGGACAATTTCGCTAGAAACAAAGAAGAGAGTACTGGATTGCTATGCGATGTCAGTTCTTCAATATGGCAGTGAATGCTGATCAGTATCATCAAAGATGAAGGACAAACTTGAAGCAACTGAGATGTGGTTCTCCAGAAGGATGCTGCGAATATCATGGATATGATGCGGTCTTAGAAATGATGGAAACAAAAAGGAAATTAATACTGAGCATCAGGAAGAGACAGCTGAAGTTCCTGGGACTTACAATGAGGAAGGAGGACTTAGAGAACCTGATACTAACAAGCCAGATAGAGGGAAAAAGAGACAGGGGAAAGCAGCGGATAACATATTTGAAGGACCTAATCAGGTGGATGATGGAACGAGGGTTGCATAGTGTAACAGGAGATGGCGTGCTAAGAGCCACCAGGGATAGAGAAACGTGGAAAGCCATGATCGCCTACGCCTTGAAAGCTCATACAAGAAGATATATACCAACTTCTTATAAGAAATTATAATGTGGATATAAAGTGGGGGATCAAATCTATATTATAATCAATATATAAACTGATCCTTCATTTTGTGGCCATGCTAGTTTCTATACATTTATATTCTAGATTTATGGACTTTAGCTAGTGGAAGACAGAGCGAGGTTTGAGTGGTGTAACAGGAGAAGGCATGCTAAGAGCCACCATGGGTAGGGAGACGTGGAAAGCCATGATCGCCTACATCCTGAAGGGACAGGGCACATAGAAGAAGAAGAAGAAGAAGAAGAAGAAGAAGAAGAAGAAGAAGAAGAAGAATATGGCGAAAACCAGCTGTTTTTCTAATCTTCAGCATAAAAGAATGATAACTGCTGTCGCTCAATATACACTTGGCAGATATATTTCATCTAAAAACTAAAAGTATTTTTGCTTAGCTATTAGAAAATATTTACACATTCCTGGTATTATTTTTCTGATTCTTTGTCAAATTAGACTTCAATTTTCTTTTTAAAGGTTATATTTATATAACAGGGTTGCCCGAGCCACTGGTGACTCACGAAAATATATTGACTGAGCTTCGTTTTTCTTCATAAAAGTTAAATAAATAAAAAAAAACTTCATGATATATAATTATTTACTGGGTATTATCTTAGACCCATTAGATTTTAACGTAAGTTTAATATTCGTGGTTAGTGAAAATAATTAAGAATTTAAATCCTAATTTTAATGCTGGATCTGAGTGAGGTGATCTTCTTTAGTGCTAAGCGAAGGAATGATGGTTGGGATTAAAGAAATTTTCCGTCAGCAAGGGTTACAGAGGAACGTCAGAAGACAGATTACGGATAAAGGGATTAAAGATTTGGGTGCGTCGATGGAGTGAGGTTTGCTCACACGTGTATTTGTAACAACACCGTATTTGCGTCAATTTTATTCATGTCTTGCTGTTTTAAAACATCTGAACTTTGTTGTATGTGGTTCCTAAATTAAGCAAGTTTAGTCACCCCTGGCATAGAACCTACGGTTGCACCTAGCAATTACGAGCTCTAGCTGTCAATCTAGCACTGTACTTAAATTCGTAAAGTTGGCGTAGCAAAGAGTAAATTTCATCAGAACAATTGCCATTAAATATTTATAGAAAAGGTTCAGAGAAGCAGTGGAAAAGTAACTGAAACCGAGTGGCCAGCTCAGAACAGATAATATTGCAAATTAAGTATAGTTAGGGCACTCCTGTTATAAAACAATATATCTTCTAAGAGAGAATATGTTAAAAATAAAATAACATTCATTGACAAAGAATCGTTTTCTCGTAAAATATAAATCTTTCCATAACAGAAATGTAGTTTTGTAGAGAATAAATTATAAACGAAAATTTGCTAATCGAATCGAAGGAGACTCTAGCTTGTTTAGGTTATTATTACAGAATAAATTATATTTGTTGGTTATTACAGAATATATCGCATTTATAGAATATTATAAAATAAATATCATTTATTAGTTATTATAGGAAACATCATAGTTGTAGCTTTATAGAGAATAGATATTTGTTGGTTATTAAAAAATAGATTTTTTGGTGTTATTACAAAATAGATCATGATTACAGCCTTATAGTTTTTTTTAAAACCATCTCTGATTTGAAGTTGAAATAATAAGGACTAGTTTAAATATGCTATATATATATATATATATATATATATATATATAGGTACGTATGTACATACGTAAGTAACGACGTATATGTGTATGTAAGTATGCCTCAACATTTCTTCATTCTGTTCATATGGATTTATCTAATCATTCATATTTATTTATATCTGAGGACTTTACCGTCGTTTTTGGGGGTATGGGGTTCCATCAGTTCAGTTCTTAGGACCAAGCCGTCAGATTATTAGCACGTGTTATCTGATTCTAAAATTGTGGATATCGACTCGGAACGAGAAATCGGAGAGCCGAGTTCAAATTCGTTGCACTTCCTCACAAATACCCTTAGAAAAGATATTGATCCATCTCTTCTCCCTCCAATTATTGGTTATATATTAGGAACGATTGCGTTCTGTAATCTTGTTGGCAACCAGCCTACAGCAGAAAATAATGGCAACCTACTGCGAGAAAATCTTCTGCCTAGTCAGTCATGTTTCGAAAGAGACATTATAGCCCAATCACGTATGGTACTTAACTGATATCAACTGAGAAGGCTTGTGTAGAACACTTTTGGAAGAGTCAAATTTAAAGAACTGGTCCACAGTGTGCCACAAGAACCCCAAACTATCCTTTCAGGTTTTGAATTCAGAGTTGTCTTTCGCCTAGATCGATTACCATGAAAGTCTCTAGGAACCAGCTATCCATGCTACTTACACATAGAGAGTTGGATTCATGCCTTTTCCGAGGTGTTTGCACATCATCTTGACGTGGTGTAATGTTTAGCAAGCTTGTCTCATTAAAATTAGTACAACTGAGTAGTGATTACGATTCTTACTGGGTACCCAATACTTTTGGACCTGTGCCACATATAAGCTGCGCTTAGAAAATCACCATTAGATAATGTAACAACCTTGATCAGAATTTGAACTCTGCTCTCCGATTCATCAAACTGAGCCACTATCCATGACTACACTTATATATATATATATCCGCGCTGTGGATAGTATATTGCTTATTAGCGCAGTAAATGGAATTAGCGAAGGAATATCCAAACTTGATTGGTCCTTTGGAGCCTTCGTGGTAATGTATATAAAATTTATTTGTTATCAGTTCTTCCAAAAGGTGTGGCTGATTTAACACACACTTTCATCACATCTAACGTTTAAGTTCTGAAATTAAGCCCTCTGGTCTTCATATGACGAAATCGACGAGAGTAAACGTGCACTCGGACACACATACATGTACAAATTCACATACGTGTAAGGGCATGTGTACATATATATATATATATATATATATATATATATATATATATATATGTATGTGTGTGTGTGTGTGTGTGTGTGTGTGTGTTTTATTTGTCTTATTCAGTTCACGCCAAGCAAGGCGATAATACCACTAAGATGCATAAATCTTGAATTTGAAGGCACAGGAAACTCAATCCAAAACAGAAAACAACGGATAAACCTCTACTCCTGTTCAAAAGACAAGAGAGAGGTGAGAAATAATAATAAAAGAATCATTCATTATGAACGTGCACACACACACACACACACACACACACACACACACATGCATAATCATTTCACCCCAAGCAAGGCATTTCACTGCCACTATTGCGCAGGGGGTTACATAGAGGAAAGTGATTGGAAAGAGTGGTTAGATATAGGAAATGTCAGAAGGAGGGTGATAGACGGGTGAGGATAGCGAGGATAGGGGTTGGGTAGATAGGAAGGGTGTTTGAGAGAATGGATGCGAGACAGTGTGTTAGGAGGTGTCTATTGGCCTTACATTTAAACTCCTGGAGATTGTAGCTGTCGGAGAAGCAAGTGTATAGAAGGGAATTCCACAGGCGGGAAGTGCGAGAAAAGAAGCTGTTGGAGTAGAAATTGCGGTTACATCTTATCTGTTTCACTGTAAAAGGGTGGGATCTAGTGGCTAATCTAGTATCTCGTGCAAATTCATACCTAGGGGGCACCAGTGATCTAAGTTTATCAGAGCAAAAGCCGTGAAAGTATTTATAGTACAGGCACAGGTACACACACACACACACACACACACACACACACACACACACACACACACTACTACTACTACTAATAATAATAATAATAATAATAATAATAATATCCCATAAAACTGTTAGGTTTTTTTTTTTAATCTACTTCATCATAGAAAATGATTATCAATTTTATTATTACACATTTGAATTTGTATTTAAAGATGGCAAAAAAAGTTTTACTGTTTCTCTGGGCTTTATATTTCTGTGAAAATTTGGAGTAATAGCTTAAAACAGGTGTAGTCTTTTTCAAAATAATGAGTATATTTTATATAGTCTTTTTCAAAATAACGAGTATATTTTATATATTTGTTATTATATACACTTTTTTCTCACATTTATTTAAAAATATGTTTAAGCAGAAAATTAGCATGCATTTATTTATTTATTTACCATTATATCATGTGGCTCATATGACCATTTCATTTTTGCAGTAGTTGTGTATAAAAAAGTTCTAATGTCATGTAATAATTTGCATAAATATGTGTTGTGTTATGAATTTTAAAATTTATTTAATAATATTGTTATAATGTATCTTGAATGTCTATTATTTTTCATACACATAATAGTTCGAATATAATATGTTTATATTCGGATTGATATAAAAATACTTATTGAAAACCAATACTGAAGTTCCTATTAAAAATAGGGTAAAATCAAAAAACGTCCCTTGCTAAAGAACCCCTTGTCTAATTTTAATGAAATTGGGCACTGAACTCAACAAGAATTGAAGGTACAATTTCCTTCAAAATAGTATTGTTTAAGCTGTATCTTGGGAACGTACATACTTCGTCTATTGAACAGGTGAAGAGGCTCATCTCTTGTTTCCTGTTTAGGATACTGTTTCCGGTTTTCTCTTTTCCAATCTTCTCACTTTTTTTTCAATTGGAGTAGATAAACTAAACTATCGCCCGGTTCACACTCCACCCACGTCTATTGAACAGGTGAAGAGGCTCATCCCTTGTTTCCTGTTTAGGATGCGGTTTCCGGTTTTCTCTTTTCCAATCTTTTCACTCCTATGTAGCCCCCTGCACATCAGTGGCGTTACCGCCTTGCTCGGGGTGATATGATTAATATATATATATATATATATATATATATCCAAATTAACAAGGACCGAAGAAAATATTTGCAACGATCAAAACATTAATTTAGAACAGTGCTCAATATAAAAAACAATGAATATTTATTGTAAATTATACTTTAGAACATGTACAAACTACAATCTACTACAAAATTGTACATTTTGTTTCGACATTAAAAAAACATTGGATAGACATTGTTCTTTCAATGTCAAAATAAAATGTACAATTTTGTTGTAGACTGTAGTTTGCACATGATCTAAAGTATGATTATGATATATATATATATATATATATATATATATATATATATATATATATATATGTCAGCACTTCGCGTAACAATCTGTTTCATGCTGAAATGCAATCTTCAGGCCTTATACATTGTAATGTTTATCCATTTATAAACCTGTACTTTTAAAGTAATCTGCAGTACATGTTTTTAAGTAATTTTTATTTTTTCTTCTTTTAAGTCGAATGAACGCTTGCAACGGATATGCGTCGTGGTACTGTGGATATCGGCTTGGAACGAGAAATCGGGGAACGATTGCTGACAAAAACAAGTGAATAATACCTGAATAGATTTATGAAACTTTGTAAATAATTGTGAGAATTTTCATAGAATCCATTTTTATTCACTTGTTTTTGTCATCAATAGTCCGTCTGTTCCTGTGATTGTTTACATTTGTACGAAAGTTGTTTTGACAGAAAAACATCAACTCATTTGCCCAAAGAGTCACTTCTTCAGTTTCTGAACGATAATGTTTACACTTCACCCACAATGGAAGAAAAATAATCCTACCAAAATGCAAGTATATCAGCAGTACATTCTATAACAATACAAAATGATAAAATTCTGAAAAGAGACGATGAACAACTGTCTAATCGATATAAAAGCTTAAAAGTTTTCATTTTAGTCTCTAATTAAGGTATTCTTCATTCTTTAAATTCATTACTTTAGGATTTCATAGCGAATTATTTTACCACATAAATATATTTGCCAAATTATTTTATTATAGTATTATACTAAAAGTGATTTTTCCATTGAAATATATTGGAAATTAGTTTACGATATAGAAAAGAGAAATATATATCACTGTTAGTATTGATATATTATTGTTAATGTGTATCAATGTTGATATATTATTGTTAATGTGAATTAGTGTTGATATATCACTGTTAATATGTGTTAGAGTTGATATATCACTGTTCATCTGTGTTAATGTTGATACATGATTGTCAGTGTGAGTTAGTGTTGATATATCATTGTTAATATGTGTTAGCACTGATGTAAGAAGATTATGCTTACTTATATATTTGTGAATTGTCAGGGTAACATTCATGTTTAAACATAGAGTCTAAGGATTGTACCTAAAATTCTTTTCGGTACCTGATCTGCGAACTACAAACTGGAACACCAAAGTAAAGCATATATATATATATATATATATATATATATATATATATATATATATATTCTAAACATATACTACTAAATATAAGAGACAATGAATGTCTATTATGTTTAATCATGAGCCGTTCCAAACGTCGTATTTTGGCTTTAATTTCAGTTGAAAATAAAGACAAAAATTCTCCAACATTTGGATAATTTTTTATTGATTTTCTTCTAAGCTTTCGGCTCTCATGAGCTATCTCCAGTGAGGTTATTAAGACGTTAATAAAGTAAAATCCACCATCACCGACTATTTTATTTTGTGTTGACATAAAACTCCGCTAGGCAACAGCAATAGTTATCAAAAATAACAAACGCAGTTCGCAAATTTGCAATGCGGTTCTATGACGTCACACCACGTGATAGCGTGAAATGACAACACAATATAAATAATATCACAACACAATATATATATACATATATATATATATTGTGTTGTGATATTATGCTTTTATAAACCATTGTAATAACAAAATTACAATATTAAGCTCTACTCTGTATCGAGCACTGTTTATAAAAGTAAATGCTTGAACAGTGGGTTGTAAATCTACTTGTTCTTTCACTTTTTTGTACTATATATATACATATATACATATATATACGCGCTAAAAAGCCTGCTTTCTTCTACTGGACGCTCGTGGCCTAGGGGTGGAATCGCCGACTGCTGCCAATTCGGTCGGGTTTCAATCCTGGGTTAGAAAGCGACCGGAGTCTAAGCCGTACTGATGAGCTGTAATACAGCGAAACAGATCTGTCTGCGGATGACTATAGTATATATATATATATATATATATATATATATATATATATATATATATATATATAGGAAGTGTTCTAACAGGCGCACTGGAATAGTAATATATGTATTTCACAAGCTAATTGTCAGAAACAAAGAAAACATTCCTTGATTACTATGTAATGTCGTTTAATAATACAGCAGTAAATGCGGTATAATCTCACAGATGAAGACAAAACTTGAAATACCAGATATATAATTCTATAGAAAGATGCTGAGAATATGATGGGTTGAAGGTTTGAGCAAGAACGAAAATTTATGGGAAATGGAAATAAAAGGAAACATAGAATGAGAAAATTTCCAGGGCAAATAATAAGGAAATAGGACAGAGAAAATTTGTTACTCACAAGAAGGCAAGATGGACAGACAGTGTCATACATGATACACACTTTGGGCGATCATATCACGAAAGAGACATGACTGATTGGTCAGAAGATTATCCCGCAGTAGGTTGCCATTGCTTTCTGCGGTAGATTGGTTGCCAGCCAAGGCTATAGAACCCAATCTGTTCTGTTATTTAACCCATAACTGGAGGGAAAAGTCGGATTAATACCTTCCCCAAGGGTATTTGTGCGTAAGTGAATGTAAGGAATTCAACTGGAATTCGAACTCGGCTCCCTGATTTGTCGATCTGAGCCATTATCTACTGCCACATAAAGCACATTTCTAATGGTAACTCTTGTAAAAACTGTGAAGAATAGTATAAAGATAGTCATTTAAGTGCCATACGTGATACAAGCTTTGGGCGATCATGTCTCTTTTGAGACATGACTGACTGGTCAGAAGATTATTCCACAGTAGGTTGATATTGCTTTATGCGGTAGACTGGTTGCCAGCCAAGGCTGTAAAACCCAATCTATCCAATTATTTAACCCATAACTTGAGAGAAGAGACGGATTAATACCTTTCCTAATGGTATTTGTGCGTAAGTGAATGTAAGGAATTCAACTGGAATTCGAACTCGGCACCCCGATTTGTCATTCCGAGTCGATATTCACTGCACCACGATGAGCAGACATAACCTTTCTAACAAGCGTATGTCAATATTTGGCAGAACAGGGATTAAAAGAGACAGCAAAAGTCTGACATTGGTAAGAGCTACAAAAGACTGAAAATTGTGGAGATCAATGAAAACATACATCCTGAAGGGATACGTCACATAGAAGAAAAAGAAGACTTAATTTGTAATAGTGCTATTTATAATATAAATGATTTGTTAATTATTTTATTATAGAAATGTAATTATTTTATTATAGAAATGTAATTATTTTATTATAGAAATGCAAACATAATAAAAAAGAATACAATTATCAGGGATTAGGATTTAATGCATGCATCACTGACTTTTAAGAACATTATATATGAGACTCGGGTTCAAATCTTATCATAGTCGATTTGCCAAAAAGATAACGACTATTATCGTCTTCGCTTGGCATCCTTAGAAAGTGCCTGAAAATCATACCACGAATTAAGCCTTCTGCAGGAAATTGGATAAACGAAACTGTTCATCTATGGCTGTGTTAGCACTAACTTACAAGTCATCGTGACCGAGACTTTGAGTGTACTGGTATTGTTGAAACTGTTGAGCTCACCTGAAAATGTGCTACCTCCCAGAAAATGTAACTAAGATCCGCTCAACATAGCTACAGTATAAACAGCATAAGTCTGTGGGTGTTGAACAAAATTTTAAAAAAGTAGTCGTCTGCAACGGGGACTGGCTAGCAGACAAGTACACTCTAATATGAGCGGCCAGCTATTATATATAATTAAAATTCTTCTTCTTATTGCCACTTGCTCAAAAATGAAAAGTTATCTAAAACATATCTGTTTTTAAGTGCATTTTATTCGTTTCGATATTCGGATATCTATAACTCTTACTTGTAAATTTATTGTCGAACCTTTTTTCCCCAAGAAACTCAACCAGGAACTGACATTGAGTACGTTAACTATTATTTTGTACTTAAGTCAGTGTGAGTTTCAGTCGATATTCCTAATAGCATTCGTTGAATATTTTCAGTTGATCCCACTGATATTCAAGCTCTGAAAATGAACAATATCTTTTTGAGGAGTTGACGCTCCTTGACTACAATTCGCTCTATGCGCTGCAGGAGTTAACCAGGGCAGTCAAGTCTCGCGATAAATCTCGGGGTGCAACAAGAAAGATTGTTTTTGAGACTGCTCTTTAAAAATGAAGAACCGAAAAACATACGCGAAGAAAGAAAGAAAGAAAGAAAGAAAGAAAGAAATGTGGAAGGAAGGAAGGAAGGAAGGAAGGAAGGAAGAGGATGCAATTGTCAGTGAAGGAAATATGGGATTATGTGAAGAGAAAGAAAGCAAAGAACGAAGTAACGTATCGGGGAAGGAAGAAAGGTGTGGCAGAAGAAAGGAAGCAAGGAAATATTTAAGGAAAGCAAAAGGGAAATGGATGAAGCTAGGTAAAGAAATACAAACTAAGCGAAATAAAAAGATTTATAAGGTAGTTTAAGAATTAAGAAACAGAGTATCAAGTATATAACGAAAGACATTAGATTAACATATAGAAAACAATATGAACGCATAGAAGAGAAGGAGAGAAAAATAGTGAAATAGAAAAGATGAGCGCTTTTTCGTTCAAGCGTTTCACCTCTACCTCTCTCTCTGAAGAGAAAACAAAGAAGAAAAAAAAGATAGAAAAAGTATGAAGAAATTCTGGTTCGTTGGTGAATACGCACATGCGCATTAATAGGTGTCTGTGTGCATTCGTACGCTTATGTGTGGGGGCGTATTTGCGCATGCGTGAATCTTATTGAGACCCTGCAGTGCGAAATTTAAGGAAGAAGGAAAGCAAGGAGATGAAAATTTTGCTTTTAAGTTCATGGTGAACTATTTGCCCGAAAACCTAATAATTCAAAGTTATCGCTTCTGTGTAGGATATTAAACACTAGAAACCGCACTGGTAGCCCTCGGTACGCAAATCTAATTTTAAAAGTAAAATAATGTCTTTCAAACAAAGACAATGATTTCTGAATTTTAAAAAAAAAAGCTTTCTCCAAGCTTAAAGCATATTTAAAACAATCTGAATATCAAATCATTTTACACAGTTACCAAAGTAACAATCTATCAGTGACCCTTTACAATCACTTTTAAAAAAATGAAAAATGGTACTTTATAAATATATCGTATAATATGATGATTTTTCTTGCTAAGTGATAATTTTTTATTTAAGTAAAAAATAAGCAACTGTTAAGACACCAATATAAAGTACTAATATGAATAAAGTAATTACCTGCGTTTATTTTGATATTTCAAAATATCTCCTATGTATTTAGTAATTCTTGATAAAATCAGAAAAAGGAATCTATAATGTTATCGGTCCTGATCTGGCATCTCGGTCTCAGTAATTTTCCGACTGTCATAAAATAACCTCCTTGTGCCTTTTCTATAAAAGATTTCATGCTAATTGTTTTAATTAGCTTTCTCCTTTGATACCTCAATATTTCAACAGATTATAATTATTATTACGAATTTAAGCTTAGTATTAAATAAACAAACAAGTTTCATCAATTTACAGTTGAAATGTCTTGGTGTAATTGTAAGTTCTATGTTATCAGTCTCTCTCTTTAATAATAATTTTCTGTCTCCTATGCATTCAAACTGTCAAGTTTTATGACTTAGTTACCCTACTTGAGGTAAAATTATTCTCTGTCTACTACTACCAGTCAGTTAGTTAAGTGCCATAGGTGATACATGTTTTGAGAAATCATGCATCGAAAGAGACATGACTGACTGGGCAGAATATTATCCTGCAGTAGGTTGAAATTGCTTTCTGCGGTAGACTGGTTTTCAGCCAAGCCTATAGAACCCAAT
>JBBBDQ010002204.1:585000-597500 GCA_037127315.1 Ascarosepion bandense | reverse complement strand
TTTCGTAATGCCAACTGGCACAATTGAATGACCCAGTCATTTGCAGTCACTTTCATTGCCCGGACTCCTGTTAATAACGCGTGAAAAAAGCAAAGAAAAACATATTACTGGCGGAAAGAATAAATTTCTACACTTACATCATCCTATCAACAAAATAAAATCAGAGATATTATTTTCTAATACTTTTACATACATACATACATACATACATACATACATACATACATACACGTGCATGTGTGTGTATGTGTGGATGAGATAGATTGTGTGATCAATAGCGCGATTACTCACAAGTTTGCATAAATAATCAGAAAAAAATAAAAATAAATAAATAAAAACTAAAAAACTAAAATCGTTTGGTTATATTTTCTAGAATGATTACCGGTTAAAATGTTTAAGAGACGGTGATGTCCTTTGGGTAAAAATTTCTTATTTTAGAAAATAAGAGTCAAGAAGAAGGAAAAAACCCAAATCCGACAGACTGACCTTTAAGAATTTAATTGGTGAAGTACAGTCAGAAAGTGTGACTATTTTTATATGGCGAGGGTGGGGAAACAATGTTCGAATAAAGGAGAGGAAAGACTGACTTAAAGGAATGAAGGAAAGACGAGTAGCAAAACAGTGAATTCTTAAAGTTTTTATTTACATTTTATTCCGAAATGGTAAAAGACAAGAGAGAGAGGCGGAGAGAGAGAGAGGGAGGGAGAGAAAGAAGCAATAATAGAGAGAGGGGGAGAGTTGTGGAGAATGAGAAGATAGAAAGAGAGAAAGGCGCTGAGAGAATGCAGATAAAGGTCGTGGATTGTAGGTGGGTGAAAAGGAGGCCGTTACGCGTTAAAGTGTGTGGATGTTTCCGGCACCGTTTCTCCATTTCCTTAACGAATCGCTGGGAAGCCGTTAAAAGGGGTCGGTATTAGGATTTAGAAACAAATAGACGCAGGCAGACACGCAACGAACGAGACACACGTACGCGCCATCAAGCAAGTTGGACCGGCAAGCAGGCAGTCAAGAAGCTAGGTAAGCAAGGAAGGCGGTTGGTTGGACGACGAATGGGGAATTGTATATGGAAATAATGTCCAGAGAGATCTCCCGTTGGCCGTCAGCGTTGGAATGCGCTTGTGGTTGCTGGTGGAGATGCACGATGGTGAAGGCAGGGAGAATGAAGTCTAGCAAAGATAGCGGAGCCGAAAAGCAGGGATTGTAAGAGGAGGAAAAACTGTAGCCGTCACGGCCAGGTCTTAAACGATATCGCCCGCAGCTAATAGGGGTTGGGGATCACTGCCACAATGGAAAGTCATAAACAAGAAGTTGGAGTAAATATAAGATCGTGCCCAAGGCCAAAATTACCCAGCGTACTTTGCAGTATTTGCACACAGTTCTTTTACTTACAAGTAGAGTCTCTTTTCAAAAAATCAACTCTTTAGTACTTTTCCATTTGAAAAAGCTAAAGATTTCAACACACACACACACACACACACACACACACACACACATCTATATATATATATGTATATATGCATATATATATATATATATATATATATATATATATATATATGAAAAACATAAAAGAGTATATCTGTACAACGATAATATAAATAATGGGTTTTTCTATTAGACTTTATTATTCATAAAAACTCCCTTGTTAAGTTCACGTATGACCTTGAAAATAACAATAAAATTCCTTTTCTTGATATATAGATAGACATCAATAATAATAATATATTCACAACGTCCCACTATAAAAAATTCTAACTAGAATATATATATGCACTCTCAAGTATAAAAGTGAATTTCCTAACTATTACAAAACAGCAATTATGCAAAACTGAATAAACCATGCAAAAGTTAACTCTTGCAAAAATTTTTTACACTGAATATAAAAAATACATGATACAGACTTTCGTTAATAATAGAATTCCTAAGTAATGATGATGGACAAATTAGATGAGCTATTAGAAATATTAATTGAAATCAAACAGAACATAACACTTCCTTAAATAAGCCTAAACATATCAACCTAATATATCGCAATCAAATACACTCTAAATACAAACAAGATGAAAAAATCCTGAAAAATATTATAAGCACAAAAATATCCCCTACTGACCTAGTAAAATATAAAACTAATTGTATACTATACTAAATTTAATACAAACAACTTAAACATCGGCAATAACACTTCTCCGTTAACTAGTGCTTTGCAAAAAGACAACATTGTATATCAATTTAAATGACCTTTGGTGATTGTATCTCTGATAAAAATAAATAAATAAATATGTCTGCACCAAGGCAACAACATTACCGAGGAGATTTACACGACATATGTTACATTTAGGCAGCATATATTCATACAAACAAGCTCTGTCTGTTTAATTTGTTATCTCATTTTTCCAATTTTTTAAATAAGTTTTTAAGTGTTGTGCTTGAAATTGTAGATAAATTGTCCGAAATACTATTTTGTTATTTTGTTCAAATTCTTTCAACAATCTCAGTCAAGAATCTACGTGGTGTGTATGAGGTATTTAAATTACTTTTTCTAGATCCTCGTATTGTTTAGAAATCTGAAAGTTTGAAATAGTCCATGGTGAAACTATTTCTGACTGTTATAGGAAGCAAGAAAAACCTTTTATGCCAACGCGTTTCATTCTTTGAGAAAACTTATGACGTCAAGCGCTGAAATTGTATTTAGTAACCTGTATTTATACACAAATATAACGCAAAGAAAAGTAAAATAATATTCCAAAATATACTTAAAACTGAATCTGTAAACAAATGCCAAACTATTAGAGACAATAATAAGGTCAGTTTTCTGTATATAAATATATATATATATATATATATGTCCAATTTTTGCATCTTTTCATATCAGTCAGTTAAGTGCCATACGTGAAACACGCTTGGGCGATCATGTCTCTTTCGAGACATGACTAACTGGGCAAAAGATTATCCAGCAGTAGGTTGCCAGCCAAGGCTATAGAACCCAATCTGTCCTGTTATTTAACCCATAACTGGAAGGAAGAGACGGATTAATACCTTTCCAAAGGTATTTGCGCGTAAGTGAATGCAATGAATTCGACTGGAATTTGAACTCGGCTCCCCGATTTCTCGTTTCGAGCCGATATCCACTACACCACAACGCACATCTGTTCATATATATGTACCAATTTTGCGTAACTCAACATTCTAGTCTATTTATCAGTTTTTGCTAACTGTTCATATCAATTTAGCAATTTTTTGCTAAGTGCTTATCTAATGAAAAATTAACTTAAAAAGAGTGCAGATATTGTTTGAATAGTTTTTATAGGTAAAAACACACTTTGTTTCTCTATCACAAGAGAAGAGTTTGATAATATTTTACATCATTTCATGTTCATGAGTTTGAGTTTTGTTTAAGGGTATATCAACCTCTGTTGTTTATTTAATGCCAAGAATGTGGAGTTTTAAGGTATTTTTTTTAATGTTTGATTATAGTGAGAAGATTGATTTAGTCAGATTTTGATGAAAATTAATTTTTTAATTTAGAAAACTGAAAATGTCTTCTGGTTTTGTATTAAAAATATATTGCTGGTAATAATTTTTTCCCTTCAAAAATGTATTATTGGTAATATTTTTCATTAAAAAATTTACAATTTTTTTTATAAAAGTCTATTTTTATGTATATATTTCTATAAAAATGTATTTTTATACTTTCATAGTGTTTTGACGCATTTGGGGGTTAAGTATTTGCCCGTTGCTGGGACCATAACGGGTGCTACCACTCCGGGTCAGGGTGGACCTAGGAACAACAGCAATTAAGAGGTGGCTTCATGCTTCTCAGTCAGTCAGTCAGTTAAGTGCCATACATGATACACATTTGGGCGATCATGTCTCGAAAGAGACATGACTGACTGGACAGAAGATTATCCCGCAGTAGGTTGCCATTGCTTTCTGCGGTAGACTGGTTGCCGACCAAGGTTATAGAACCCAATCTGTCCTGTTATTTAACCCATAACTGGAGGGAAGAGACAGATTAATACCTTTCCCAAGGGTATTTGCGCGTAAGAGAATGCAATGAAATCAACTGGAATTCGAACTCGGCTCATGCTTCTCACAACCCCCTAATCAGAGTTTACAGTCATATCCAGGACCTATGTTGATGTGGAGATAGTTTAACGAAGAATATTATTGTCTCCATAAAGTCAAACTAAAAAAAAAAAGCAGCCATTAAAAGGGGAAGGAGAAAATCTAGTTAGATAGAATATACCCGGTGGAAGAAAGTGTATTTGCCTCTCTGGTGAGACCGTTTGAATAATAATAGTCAAGAAAGCCAAGGAGAGAGATAGAAATCTGAACGAATCAGTAAACAATAGACATCATCTTGTCAGCAAGATGGGTGCTTTAATGTGGTGGTGGTCGTAGTAGTTAACGAGGTAGTCTACTTGAAAATGGTTAATGGATATTAAGTTCGATCCAAATTGTGCCTTTTTGCTCAGATTAAGCTAACTTAGTAAATAAATAAGGGTGTCATGTGTCGAGTAGAGTTACTCTGGTTGACCATTACTAGTGAGTAAAGGTTTTGATTCTTATCGGCTCGGAACGAGAAACCGGGGAGCCGGGTTCGAATTCCAGTTGAATTCATTGCATTCACTTACGCGCAAATACTCTTGGAAAAGGTATTAATCCGTCTCTTCCTTCCAGTTATGGGTTAAATAACAGGACAGATTAGGTTCTATAGCCTTGGTTGACAACCAGTCTACCGCAGAAAGCAATGGCAACCTACTGCTGGATAATCTTCTTTAATGAAACAATAACTTATTTTAAAGGTGTTGCTACTGTTATGCGATATCTGTTCATCTATATAGCAGCGAATGCTGGTCAATCTCTTCAAAGATAAAGGAGAGTCTTGTAGGCAACAGAAAAGAAAATGGCCAAAGACACATTTCAAAACTGAGCAGAATACTGAGAGATAGGAAGATTTTGCTGGAGACAAAAAGAAAGAGTATTGGACTGTTGTGTGGTATCTGTTCTTCTATATGGCAGCAAATGCTGGACAATCTCTTCGAAGATGAAGGAGAGTCTCGGAAGCAACGGAAAAGAAAATGGCCAAAGACACATTTCAAAGACTCAGCAGAATACTGAGAGACAGGGGGCTTTTGCTGGAGATACAGACAAGAGTACTGGATTTTTATGTGATATCTGTCCTTCTATATGGCACCGAATGCTGGACGATCTCTTTAAACATGAAGGAGAGACTCGAAGCAACAGAAATGGGGTTTTACAGAAAGATACTGAGAATACCATGGACAGAACATGTGAGCGACGACAAGTCTTTGGAGAGGATGCAAACTAAAAAGAAAGTTATACTAAGCATCAGGAAGAGACAGCTGAGGTTTCTAGGATATGTAATGAGGAAGGAGGGTTTGGAGAATCTAATACTCACAGAACGGACAAAGGAAAAGAGAGACAGGGGAAAGTAGCGCGAGACATTGATAGACTTGAACAGGTGGATGGTGGAGTGGGCATTTGGTAGAGATACGAAGAGGAAAAGAGTTGATAGCTACAATGGATAGGGGCAAGTGGAAGTTCATGATCGCCGACGTCTTGAAGGGACAAGGCACTTAATAAAGAAGAATTATTTTTCTGGTTGTACAAACAAAAAAACAAAAAAACAAAAACAAAAAAAAAACGCCCCTTTTCATACAGGCAATAAACCTGAGAAAGCTGCAGAATGGATCGGATGAAATATTTTTGGAATGACAAAACGTACAAACAATTCCTAAAAATGAAATGATTTCAATTGTCCGAAGTGTATTTATGCTATTTCTAATATGAGAATCTATGAGTTTTGGATGTGCGTTGTGGTGCAGTAGATATCGGCTCGCAACGAGAAATCGGGGTGCTGAGTTCGAATTCCAGTTGAATTCCTTGTATTTATTTACGCGCAAATACCCTTGGCAAAGGTATTAACCCGTCTCTTCACTCCAGTTACGGATTAAATAACAGGACAGATTAGGTTCTATAGCCTTGGTTGTCAACCAGTCTACCGCAGAAAGCAATGACAACCTGCTGCAGGATAATCTTTTGCCCAGTCAGTCATGTCTCATCCGAGACATCATAGCCCAAGCGTGTATCACGTATGGCACAACTGACTGATCTCTGAGTTTATTCTATCTTTTTAAGAGACTTATATACATTTGTTTTAGTATTATTATATTGACAAAATAATAGGTTTTATTCATGTCAAAAAACTACGGCCTTTAATTATCTTTCGTGTATATATAATGTGTTGCGTTTACACTTATTTCTCGGAATCTCATTTTTCTCATTATTTCTTTTGTTATGTTCATCTAGCTGTGAAATGTGTATGTTTTGTTGTGAATGTGTTGTCTTTAATTTTCTTCATTTTTGACAATTTTTTTTTTTTTATTGTACAAGTGTTAAAACAGTAAATCTTTATGCGCTATACATCTTAAGAATGTTTTTATTTTTCAATTTATGGATAAACACAAAATCAAAGTTTTTGTTTGTTTGTTTATTTGTTTGTTTGTTTTTGTCTTTTTACTTTTTAGTACAACTTGTTAAAATTTTATTTTTTCATAGACAAAATTTTACAGTTGTTGGTTTGAAGCAAAAAAGGAAGTGAAAAAATTCTGATAATTAGAAATGAAAAAATCAAAGGCGTAAATTTTAAAAGAATGATATCATTTTTATTATTGTAGCTTCGTTTATATATTTAATAATAATAATAATAATAATAATAATAATAATAATAATAATAAGTTCACTAAGGAGAACTTTGTCTATCTAACGCTAGGGATGATGGGGAAGATAGAAAAAACATGAAACGGAGACATAACAACACGCCACGACCTGCCTTAGGTCTTCAAGCAGACTTGGTTGGTAGTGTGACCATAGCAGTAATCGAAATATGATAAAAAATGAAATGATATTAATGAACTTACACAAATATCATACATAACAGTGTGGATCCAAAATGCCGGTTCTATGACAGATATCAAGAAAACATATACTATGGTATCTAAAATATCAGGAAACCATAGACCCGGATACTTGCGTCAAATGAATATAAATATATATTTACACTGGACAATGTACAAACACTTTGGAAAAGTATATTAACAAATACTGGTATAAATATCACCCACCACTGGTAAGAGAAACTGAAGGCGTCACAATTCTATTGGATTCAATCAGTTAAGTGCCATACGTAATACACGCTTGGGCGATCATGTCTCGTAAGAGACATGACTGACTGGGCAGAAGATTATCTTGCAGTAGGTTGCCATTGCTTTCTGCGGTAGACTGGTTGCTGACCAAGGCTATAGAACCCAATCTGTCCTGTTATTTAACCCATAACTGGAAGGTACAGATGGATTAATACCTTTCCCAAGGGTATTTGCTCGTAAGTAAATGCAATGAATTCGG
The DNA here is from genome assembly GCA_037127315.1 of Ascarosepion bandense. Classification (NCBI taxonomy): domain Eukaryota; kingdom Metazoa; phylum Mollusca; class Cephalopoda; order Sepiida; family Sepiidae; genus Ascarosepion; species Ascarosepion bandense. The sequence goes on along the minus strand of JBBBDQ010002204.1, from coordinate 590,072 downwards.
CTGGAATTCGAACTCGGCTCCCCGATTTCTCGTTCCGAGCCGATATCCAATGCACCACAACACACATCCTCTATTAGATTTCACGTTCTTTGCAGGAAGGAAGATTAAAGTAAATAGGCCGGAAACAATTGTCAAAAATCAAAAAAAATAACTTGCTTACTAATTGACATGATTTGCCCAGTGGACTGTAACAAGGAATTTAAAAAAAAACTATCAAAATATAAAGACCTGGACAACGAAAACAAGAACAGTACCAGTGATAGTAGATACGGCTGGAATGTTAAAAAAAGAATCACAACAACACTTCGTAAAAATTCCTGGAAATTGGAGTAGGTAGACTAAACTATCGCCCGGGTCACACTCCACTCACGTCTATTGAACAGGTGAAGAGGCTCATCCCTTGTTTCCTGTTTAGGATGTGGTTTCCGGTTTTTCTCTTTTCCAATCTTTTCACTCTTTTCTTTCTTTTTCAATTGGAGTAGATAGACTAAACTATCGCCCGGTTCGCACTCCACCCACGTCTATTGAACAGGTGAAGAGGCTCATCCCTTGTTCCTTGTTTAGGATGTGGTCTCCGGCTTTCTCTTTTCCAATCTTTTCACTCCTACGTAGCCCCCTGCGCTTCAGTGACGTTACCGCCTTGCTCGGGGTGATATGATTTTTTAAAAAATCCCAACTTAAGAGAAATACAAAAAAGAAAAAAAAATTGTCAGCCCTTACCCTAAGAAGAACTTTGTCCATGTAACGCTAGTGATATTACGGAAGTTAGAAAAGAAAATCATGAAATGTAGCTATAACAACACACCACTACATGACTTAGGTCTTCCTGTAGACTTGGTAGGTACGATGATTATAGGAGAAATTGAATAATAATAATAATAATAATAATAATAATAATAATAATAATAATAATAGTAGTATATAAGAAGCCAAGAAAGAAATCAAGAGCTATATAAGTCAGATACAAAATATTGCAATGTTGGAATGAGAACAACTCCCAAAATTACAACCAACAAAACATAACCTCGAAACTATAAAGCTCTACAATGCAGCACTCAAAAAGCACCTTGGAAAAGAAAAATAGAAAAAGAAATCGAACAACTTAGAAGTGAACTATCTGTACTAGATGAACTGACGAAAGTGCTGGAAAGGTGTGATCTGAGTTAGTTACAAGACGACAATAAAACGAGTTCAGAACACATTGAACAGAATTATTTTACAGAAAACAAGAACACTATACAAGTAGCTTAAGAATAAATTAAGAATCATATAAGTCAAATACAAAATATTGCAATGGAGGAACGAGAACAGCTCCCAAAATTACAACCAACAAAGCATAACTTCGAAACTATTAAGCTCTACAATGCAGCACTCGAATTAATTTTGGATGAAGAAGACACTCATATAAATCTCAATGAAGCAATATATGCATCAGCAATAGCAGCAATAAAAAATTGAACATCAAATTAAAAACAAGGCAGTCTCGCAGACATGAAGATCCATCTTGGAAAAGAAAAATAGAAAAAGAAATCGAACAACTTAGAAGTGAACTATCAGTATTTGATGAACTGACAAGAGGAGAAAATGTAAGAAGTTTTCTTGCAGACTTGGTAGGTAGTGCGACTATAACAGAAATCGATTTATAATGAAAAATGACATAATAATAATAATAATAATAATAATAATAATAATAATAATAATATTTTTTTTAAAATTGAAAGAAGAATCGTGCCAGTGATAGTAGGTGCACTTGGAATGATAAAAAATGGAACAAAACAACACATTGAAAGAATCCCTGGAAACCTCAGCTTAAGAGATATACAAAAAATTGTCTTGTTAAGTACATCCCACACACTAAGGAGAACTTTGTCTATGTAACCGTATAGATGTTTAGGGAGATAGAAAAAACATGAAATGGAAACATAACAACACATCACGACCTGCCTTAGGTCTTACTGCTGACTTGGTTGATAGTGAGATCATAGCAGAAATCGAAATATTATGAAAAATAACAACATGATGATGATGATGATAATAATAATAATAATAATAATAATAATAATAATAATAATAATAATAATGTATATTGTTATCAGAGTGTTTTGATGTGTGTATCGGAATTCGTATATTATTACCCTGGTATCATTTTGTACGGTTGCTGTTCACTCACTCTATAATAATAATAATGATAATAGTCTCATTGTGAAAAGGGAAAAAAAGATATATCAGCATAGAAAACTGTGTTGAATCTTAAGTGAAATTATCTGAAGAGCATGTAAGGCAAAAAAGTTGCATCAGAGAATTTATACGTGTATTAGCAAAAGGATTGAATGCAAGTAGAAAACCCAAAAATGAAGATCTATAAAATGAAGGGACAAACAAATGTATAGATATTTCAAAAGACAGACTGATGTAATTCCAGATGACATGGACATGGTTATGAAAAGGCAAACCCAAAGGAAGAAACGAAATTGTTATTATCGGCAGTTAAGAAAAAAACAACATAAGAAACGATTGTTGATACATAAAAGAATGGAAAGTAGCAGATTTTGAATATGAATGATAGAAAAAAAATCCTACTTTTTTTTCAAAGAAGCTGATAAAACTACTAAGATACAAAGGTTTAGTGAAAGTGAGGGGAGAAAATACAATAAGAAAACAAAATTTAAGAACACAAAAGATGATTGAGGGTGCATTTAAATTTTTGAAGATCGCAGTTGACCGGAAAGCAAGAAGCCGGAAAATAATTCCAGAAGCAAGATGTTCGAGAACATAAATTATTAGCATTGAACTTCAGTCAGTTATGTGCCATACGTGATACACGCTTTGGCGATCATGACTCGAAAGAGACAAGACTAGCTGGGCAAAAGATTATCCAGCAGTAGGTTGCCATTGCTTTCTGCGGTAGACTAGTTGCCAGCCAAGGCTATAGAACCCAATCTGTCCTGTTATTTAATCATTAACTGTAGAGAAGAGACAGATTAATGCCTTTCCCAAGGGTATTTGCGCGTAAGTGAATGCGAGGAATTAAACTGGATTGGTCTTGATAACCTTTCATAATTGCCTCAGCAAGTTAGCATGCGGCCCTTTCCAAGAGAGTCAATAAAACACAATGCCAAAGATTGAGGCCATCACTTTTCCTGCAGATGAACCATCACTGGCCTTTGGAACAGATAACTTACGGTTGCTTAATAAGTGAACGCAGCAAGCTTTGTCAGAAAGTGTAGACATGACTGAGTCGGAAGGGTGATCCACTGAGAGCAGTGTTAGCAAATGCGATTTGACAATACAGACCAATTGTATAAGTTCATTCTGTCTTGGGGCATGAAAAACATAAAATCCTAAGGGAAGTCCACATTCAAATCTCCCAAACCAGGTTAGAAGATCTGATCTAATTATCATGAACCATCAAAAGAGAACGCGATAATTCATGGATTACGCTGCCCTATGAGACCAGTGCAAAATTTAAAAAAAAAAAAAGTAACAATCTTTATAAGTATTTGGAAGGTATTTGTTAATGGGCCTCGTCTGTAAGGTCATGAACTGTTATTATATCACCTACATTTGATTGTGAGGCATAAACCTATTGCACCCTTACAGCCTGGGCGTAATGATGTGTATATGGGATTCCATATTTTTGTACTCGAGGGTCACTTTTAAGACGTTACACTCAATAATAATAATAATAATAATAATAATAATGGACTAAACAGCTACCCATTTTGGGATAACTTGAGCAGCAGCTTGGTACTCTTATGTCCAAGAAGCTTTCATTCTCTCTATCCCTTGGAGGTACCTGACATCATTGGGAGTGCGCAGGCATCAGTGGTGCATAGAAGAACAGAGCTATTAACATGATTCCCCTTCCGAAATATTTAAGAGTTCGAGTGGATTGCAAATAATCATAATAAACTTTAAAACATGATATATGACTAATAGCATATTAACAGCATGCAACGTTCACCATTAAACGCGAAACGGGCTCAATGGAAAACCTCCTAACCATCGTTAAGAATAGTAAGATTAAATGGTATGGTGCTTTTGCTATTCACCTCGAGGTTCTTGACAGATCTAAAGAATAATGCTGACTTGGCATCTCGACTTCAGTCAGCTTCTCACTGATGTCACGTGACTTCCCTTTGTCTTTTCTAGAAATATTTTCATGGCAACTGCTTTGACAAGCTTTCTTCATGGAACTCCGACTGCATGAATTTAAGTGCGCTTCTAGGTTGGCATTTAGGTCCCACCCTTTTACTACTGAAATAGTTAAATGTAACTGTCACTTCTACTCTATTAGTTTCTTTTCTCGCACTTCCCGCCTTTGGAACTTCCTTCCGTTTACTAATTTGCTGATAGCTATAATCTCCAAAAATTTAAATACAACGTCAATTGCCGTCTTCTATCTCCTTGAATCACACTCATTTTTTATCCTTTCTTCAATTCCCTCTGTACTCAGTCTTTTCTTTTCCCTGATAGCTACAATTTGCAAAAATTTAAACGCAACATCAATTGCCATCTTCTCTCTTCTTGAATCCCATTCATTTTTTATCCTTTCTTCAATTCCTTATGTACCCTGTCTTTTCTCTTCCCTGGTAGCTACAATCTCCAAAAATTTAAATGCAATATCAATTGCTGTCTTCTGTCTTCTTGAATCCAGTTAATTTTTTATCTTTTCTCCCATACCCCCTCTGTACCCAGTATTTTCTCTCACTGTAACCCCATTCGCACTAGTGACAGTCCTGCCTTGCTTGGGGTGAAACGATTAAAAAACTATTAAAAGAATAGGAAGCTGTGGAACAGTATGATCGCCTATGACTTGAAGAGACATGGTTAAAAGAAATTCATGATTATATCGAAGATGACAAGATGCTTATGATATAGTTAAATCTTCTTTTTATTATTATGAAAGATAGAAGAAGAATTTTGTTATAATAACGATTCTAAATGTTAGATAACCTTTCTGATTACCTTTGTTTATTATTTATTATGAGAAAGAGTTAAAGAGAGATGAGGCTAGAGATTGTTATCTGACAGTAGTGATCATTATGTTATTCGATTTTACATTTGTTATT